>VZTV01017028.1:0-20472 GCA_013400875.1 Anhinga rufa | reverse complement strand
GGAGGAGGAGGGGCAGGCGCTGATCTCTTCTCTCTGGTGACCAAGGACAGGACCCAGGGAATGGCAGGGAGATGTGCCAGGGGAGGGTTAGGTTGGGTATCAGGAAAAGGTTCTTCCCCCAGAGGGTGGTGGAGCCCTGGAACAGGCTCCCCAGTGAGGCAGTCACGGCACCCAGCCTGGCGATATTCAAGAAGCACTTGGACAAGGCCCTCAGAGACACGGTGTGAATTTGGGGTTGTCCTGTGCAGGGAGTTGGACTCAATGATCCTTGTGGGTCCCTTCCAACTCAGGACATTCTGTGATTCTTTTAAAAAAAAAAGGTGTGTTTATTCTTCTGTTGGAGCTGATGATTACAGATAAATTGAATCAAAAGTAGCAATAAGGTGGTTTTGAGCGTTTTGTTGTTTGGTTGTTTTTTTTTTTCCCTCTTTGCAGTTAAAATCTCTTAAAATCCACTGAATAATTATATGCCTTTTATATTTGGGACTATTTTGAAGAAGAAATGTTTTTTAGATTTTATTGATTTAGTCCTTTCTTCCATTGAAAGTAAACACAAATTTCTGTTGTCCTTGAGGACAATTGCAACCTCATATATTTTAGTTTGATATAGTTTCACGTACCAAATAATGATTAATCAGTTGCCTGAAGCAAGATGCCAGTTTGTTATTTTCTCTTTTGGTTCTTCACTTTAACCTGCTGTCTCACAGAGTTTATATCGAACGATCTCAAATATTTTTAATCTGCCACTTTCTGAATGTTTATTTCTGTTGGTGCTAGAGTATTTAAAAACATCCACCAAATCTGTCATGCCTACATTTGCAAATGGACATAAATTTCCTTTTAATCAGATTGTGTGCTTCATGGAAGTTGTATGAAATATATGCTTGAGCATTAGATAGGAAATATACTTTTTTTTCATACATGGTTCTTAAATGTTTCAGATTTTGTTTGCTCTGTGGGCTCCTCCTTTAATGCAGATAGTCTTAAAGGTGAATTTTCACTCTAAAAAAACTGTTGTAATAAAGCCTATAAGAATAGTTGGGTAAAATGTGAAGCAGTAACTGGTATTTATGGGCATAGTTGTTATGAAATGCAGAAAAGCTTTTGCCTTCAGTGAAGTGATATTTTTTATATTTGGTAGGCAGTTTCATCAGTGGTGACTGCTTCCCTCACATCTGTGTAAATGCAGCTCTTTGAATAAGGAATTAAATCTTTAAACTACATTATAAATGTACTTAGGGGGAAAGGGCTGTATTCTAGTGTAAGTAAATATTTAAGCAGATGTGAGTAACTCATCAACTGGCAGTATGAGAGATGGGTTCTTGTAAAAGACCTATGAAATAAACTGCCCTTTTTGTATCAGCACTGACTGTTGACTAATGATTACTGTGTGGCTGGGATCTTTTACAGTAATCTTGTAATACAAGATCTGGAAAGTGAAAATCTCCCCGAAATGATAAGACATATTAAATGATCAGTAAACTAAACACTTTATTGGGTGATCACTACCCAGATCTTTCAAGGTTTTACAAGATTGACTCCCTGTATTAGACAGGAAAAAAAAATCTGTTATGTTACCTTCATAAGAAAAATTTTTCACTGTAGCGGATTCAGCATCTTGAGTATAAATGTACCTGTAAGACCCTCTCTTTCTAATAATTGTTTGCTTGTAACGTGCTTCAAAGTAAATTTCAAGCTCCATGACCTAAGGATATTTTTTTCTGTGGCTTTTTTGAAATGTCCCTTGAATACAGCAGGTCATTGGCTATGATAATATAAATCAATGAACATACAATACATATATTAATACATAATAAACATATGATTTACTATGAAATACAATACGTAGTCAAGCTAAATTCCCAGCTTTCAAACTCATAAATTGAGTTTGTAATTCAGGAGTGGTTTAAAAGAAAGGCTCTATTTATTCATTGTTCTCCCTGGTTATTTGTCTGGGAATACAGTTTCTCCCTTCTGCCTAAAAAGTAACAGTTCTTTAATGTAGTCTGAAAGATCGCAGTTTCTAGCTAGCAGGAAACTATGAAAAAATAAAGAATAATGAGCAAGAAGTATTTTCTCCACTGAAATTTCCCAAGAGGTAATATCAGAAGTGAAACATTGTCCTTATTAACAAGCACTATATAGCAAGCCCTTCCTCCCCCCTGTCCCAAAAACCCACACAAAGACGCTTTTGTAAGCTCTCTAAATTCTCATCTGAGTGTATACATAGAGCTAGTGCTGAGGAAGATTTTTTTTTTTTTTTAAATCAAGATATTGATCAAATCAGGAATTAGGTATAGGCTAGGAAAGTAATGGGATCAGAAGCAAAAGAATTCACACAGGAGCAGTAACTCATCAACTTTATTAACAAGCTGTTAGTACTGCTAGATAAGCAGCTGCTCTATTCATGATATAAAAGGTAAGGATGACATTTCTCTTGGAGGATATCCAAAAGATGTAAAAATAAATAATAATAAAAGAAATTAAACTAAAATACAATACACTGCATTTGCAAGCACTTAAAGGTAGGCAAGTGTAGAAATAACAGGCATCATAGATGGGGTTGGGATTTGTTTCCAAGTTTGACTATTGCAATACTTAAGATGTGGATCTAACCCAGATGTTGGAAACCTCTTGCAAACCAGTAGACTTTATTACCTGCTCTAAGTGACTCCCTTTGGCAAGATTCTTAGTCTAAAAGAGACCCTTTCATAGAAGATGCTTACAGGCTACAGATTATTACATCTGGACCTAAAGTATTTCTAAAATGCTATCATGAGTTAGAAGGAGTCTGACTTCTCTCTAAGATCTTCACAAGGGTGTTTCATATAGTCTTAGCCTCATCATTCTGTTTGTTCATATATCATATTAAGATAATTTGATAATTTGACTCCACATTTGTCTTAATTGTGATTTCAGATTGATCACTGCATTACTGCATCTTCAGTTAGCTTGCTGATGTTGTAGTAAATTATAGCTCATTCACTTCCTTAAGTTCATATTTGCTTGCTTTTCACGTTTAGGTAAAGCAAGCTAATAGAATTGGATTATCCTGTCAAAATATAATATGAAGCATGAAGTGGAAGGTGTAAGAAACCTCAAGAAAAAAAATTTCAGAAGAATAAGCATATCCCTTCAATGCCAGGGTTTTTTCACATTTATCCTCTCTGTGGAGTGTAATGCCACACAGCCTCTAGAACACTTTCTTTTGATAGTCCACCAGCCTTTTCTTGAAGGGAGCATGCAAAATCTTTCAAAGCCAGGCAGTTTTATTTTGTTATTTGAATACTTTATATCAATGTACACTGCATTGTGTGGAAATCTCACAGCCTCTATTAAAATTTTTCAAGAACTGCTAGCCAGAAACTTTGAAACCTTTCACAGAATCACAGAGTGGTAGGGGTTGGAAGGGACATCTAGAGATCATCTCATCCAACCCCCCTGCTTGAGCAAGTACACCTAGGAGCAGGGTGCACAGGACTGCATCCAGAAGCTCTTTGCTCACCTATGCAGGTCTCCTTGCTGCTTTGCTTGACTTCTTGCTCAGAGGGATGCACCGATCTTGAACCTGGAGGAAGTGGTAGTTAAATATTGACCAGCTCTCTTGGACACCCCCTGCCTTCTAGAGCCCATGGGATTCCTCCAAGCAGGTCTTCGAAGAAGTCAAAGTTGGGTCTCCTGAAGTCCAGGGNAGTCCGAGACTGTAATCCTACTTGTTACCCTACTTCTACCATGCAGGATCCTGAACTCCACCATCTCATGGTCACTGCAGGCAAGGCTGCCCCCAGCTCTCACATCCTCAGTTAGACTGTCTTTCTTTGTTAGTATAAGGTCAAGCAGCACATCTTGCCTGGTTGGCTCCTCCACCACCTGCGGCAAAAAGTTATCCTTGATGCTGAGCAGGAACCTCCTCTATTGCGGACGCCTTGCCATGTTGCTCTTCTAGCAAATATCAGGGTGGTTGAAGTCCCTCATGAGAACCAGAACCTGCAATTGTGAGGCTACTTCCAGCTGTCTGTAGAAGGCTTCATCAGCTACCTCTTCCTGGTCAGGTGTCCTGTAGTAAACGCTCACTACAGTGTCACCCATATTTGCCTGCTCCTTGATTTTTACCCATAAGCTCTTGACTCGTTCTTCCTCCACCCCTCAGCAGAGCTCGATACATTCCAGTTGCTCCCTCACATAAAGAGCAACTCCCCCACCTCGCCTTGCTGGCCTGTCTTTCCTAAAAAGTACATAGCCATCCATGACAGCATTCCAGTCATGCGAGCTATCCCATCATGCGTCTGTATTTGCAATCAGATTATGGCCCTGTGACTGCACGCAGACTTCGAGTTCCTCCTGTTTATTTGCCATGCTGCGTGCGTTGGTGTACAGGCATTTCAGAGAGATAACTGTGCATGCATGTTTCCCTGGAAGGGTGCACGAGGACCCACTGCAGCCATTCACACCCTTGAGGTGGTTGGTCGTCTGATTGTCATCTCGTGAGGCAGCTACAGCACCTTTGTTGCTGTGCTGGTGGGCCTGGCTGATTCACCTGTTGGATGTGATGGCATTAGCGTTCCCACTTTGGACCCCGCCCCCCAAGTCCTTCAGTTTAAACACATCATAGTCAAGGTCATGATGTTTAAAAAAAGAACCAAACACTTTTTCTACTGGATTTAGGCTTTTGTAGGAAGAGATTTTACAGATTTACCTTAGAAAGAGTGAATTTTTATTAAAGAATAAAGGGTTGCGTTTGCATGATGATGCAAGGCTTCACATGCTGACCTATTGATTTATCTTTTCCTTGATCCAGAAAGATCACTTTTTGGACAAAACAGTAATTCATCTGCTGTGAGGAGGTGCTGGTGGTTTCTATGCTCAGATTGTACCTAAACAGTTAACATTTGTTTTTCTAGGTTTTTTTTTTTTTAAGTTTCTTTGACAATGAGACAGTTTTGTTAGTGTGTAAGTATGCATTTCAGCTCTCTTTCTCTTTCAGGAATAAGCTGAACTACACGTTCATGTTTATTCTGGTATCCAAATATTGATTTAAGGGAGCTATTAAAACACTCCTAAATCTGTCCACCTGAGGACTATTTAGTAATTATTCAAACATATACTGTTAAGTAATTAAGACATACAAATAGTTTTTCATTGATAGCCTTAAACTTGATTCAGTAAACACCGAAAACCTCTTCTACCTTACACCGCTAGACAGTTTTAACTGTTTTTGCAACACCTCTGATAAGCCGGCAGCAAAACCCTTCTCCCTACCTGAATATACAACAGCAGCTACCCTTGCCAAAAATCTTAATCTGTAATGGCATGCCAAAGACATTTCATGTCAGATGTAATGGCCCTGATGCGTGAACCACGGGGCAGTATCCCAAACATAATCTTTTCTACTTAGTGTTTCATGCCCACCCATCAGGAAATTCAATTTGTCTGCTCTTGTTTAATACCAGCTCATTGCATCGCTTTTCCGTTATTTTCATAAAGATAACAATGTATTTGAGTATGTTATCCTCCAAGGAATACTTAGGAAAGTTCTTTCTTTTACATGTAAACTGATTGCTCAGTCTCCTGTATTTTAACTCTCCCTGTTTCTGTAGATTAATTTCCAGTTAATCTGAGTTTGTTCCTAATCAGGTATGGCTGAAAAAGTTGGGTTTTTTTTTCCCCCGCTGGAGCTTCACATATTTTGCAGTTGCAAGGCAAATTTAGGGAGGGCCCGAGGGATCACAGGCAACCTTCATTATTGGTGCATGACCACTTTGTAGCCAACTGCATCTTTAATATCCAAGGAGATTTGTGCATTTCAGTTTGTTTTCTTTGTTCTTGGTTTTAATAATTTACCTTTGAGAGTCTATTTACAGCCATGCTGGTGTGTGAATATCTATTTGTCTGTCAAAACTTAAGATATGTACAGAATTCAAGAGACTTATTAATTTTTTATTTCCTTCCTAAGGAAACCAAGCTGTAAACTGGCAGTCCTGAGTACAAGAGCCTTACTTCAGTGAATGTAATAAACACAAGGGGGAACATCAAGCTTGGTGCCCCTTCAGCTAGCTCCCTTAACAAGAGATAATACTCCTTGCCGAATCTATTTCTCTGCTAGGAGAGACAATCATTTGGTTTTGTTTTTATTAAAAAGAAACCAAAACCACTTTCAATCTTTCTGTAACTTTTAATTTGCAGTTAAATTAGCAAAACTGCATGCTGTTATGCACCAACCAAAAATAAAGGGCCATGAATAGCACATCAAAAAAGGGGGTTGTATACATTAAAACATTTCTGTCTGTTGAGATTCACTTGAAAATTATTTCAGTTTTTGCATGCACTTATATGTTTTGAAAAGACAGTATGTAGATGAATACGTTCAAAATATTTTCCAAAGCTGTTGGGAAGGCTTTTATTCTTAACTGTAGATTGCTTCTTGCTTTGTGATATTTGTCTGATTTGTAACTGTTGTATTTATTTGGTTTTATCCTTTAATTAGGGAATAAATATAGTTGTGTAGTGTATACCTATGAACACTAATATGTACTTCATTACTGTTGAGCTACATTGCTGATTTCCCCTCCCTTTTAAAAGCAGTGCCAATTACAGAGGTATTTTTTTAGTATTCAAACTGATAACTACATTTTAGTGATTAGGTAAATTAGCCTGCAAACCTACACAGAAAGGATATCACTCGCATTTGATACTTAAAAATAATCCGATAACCCAAAAGAGCACAGTTCTGTATTAAAAGAAGTCTGCTGAAACTCAGGAGTTTGCAAGAGAATAGGTATGGAGGAGTATAAAAGTATGCCAAAGAAAAGGGAGGTGAAAGCATGAGGTGATGTCCAGATTTCTTATAACTTCAGGCTTAACTTCAGATTAATGGAGCCCAAATAACACTGTAGTAAGGCAGGTGCAGAATCATGTGGCTCATCCACAGTCTAGAAAGTGAGGAAATAGTAAATAATGAAGTAATTGAAGCCACATGAGAGAGAAAAATAACCCTTTGCCGTAAAACTGTAGAAAAGGAAACGTAAAGCGTTTGTGGTATAATTCAGCCAGAGCAAATGCTGTAGAAACTACTATAGACCTGAGGCAAAATTCTCTTTATTTATGGTCCTCTTCAATCAGCTTTGAAAAACTATGATCAAATTTGTTAGCGGTATTAATTCAAATATAAAGTATGTTTATAAATACAGAATAATATATATTTATTTTGCTTTCAGCACATAACTTGAAAACATCTGGGAGTATGTTCTTGCAAATGATTTATTTCAGGCTTTCATCCAACTCTGACTAAATGTACAGTAGCAAATGACAACAAATATGAAATGGTTAAGAGTCAGACTGCCTGATGGAGAGTAGTAACAAACAAGTACATTCCAGGTGGTTTGGTTCTGAGATACTTTATGAAGGAAAGGGATTGCATGCACTAAATGATGGTGATGATTCAAATAGGTCATCCTTGTTCTTTTTTTCACAATACTCATTTTGAATTTCTATGTAGATAAAAAGAAGATATGTTAAATTTCAAGGAATATGGCATAAAACTATTTGGGTGGATAAGAGGTTCAAGAGAATTGGGGATGGCAGGAAAGGATCCACTAAATACTAATCAGAAATACTAGAGCTGTTACCAAGCAGTTACTGTACAGGAGTACTACAGCAAAGCTAAGAGTGGAGGAGACGCTTGTTTTCCTCTACAGTAACCCTTTTACGTTGCTGTGAAGGTGCTTCTGAAGCTCTATGTGTGCAGTTGCCTTGTTAGTTCTGAAACGGCCAATTTAGGGACCAAGAGCCCCAAAGGCGTGTTGGTGGGATGCCCTTCTGGGGTTTCTCTCTCCTGCCCAGTTTGACCACTACAGAAAGTACTGGGGGTTAATGCCCCTTTGCTGCAACCTGTACCTGTTGTAGCAACAGGCTGTTTTGAGAAAGCTCTGGTATTTCAGGTTAGCACCTAGTGGATTTTTACTTCCTGTCCCTCACTCTTCCTTTATAGTCTCTGGAAAGAGTCTATATGTGAAGATACTCTAAAAGCATTTACATTCTGGAGGAAAATAAAGTACTAGCAAATGTGCATTTTGAAGAAATACTGGAGAGGTCCATCTGACCTCTTTGTGCTTCCTGTGCTGCTTGTGTTGGAATGGTGGGTTTTGTTTATTTTTGTTTGTATTATAGATATGCATGTATATGAAGGGATGGGTGTAGGTGACGATAGGCACTCTCACACACAGCTGTGAATATTTTGTTGTCTTACTGTTCCTCAGGAAGATTAAACCTTTATTATAAATGGCTTTTGTTTGAATCATCATTGGTAGCCAGCATATTTTATGAACTGCAATCTATATTTTCATATAATTTTCCCTCAGCTAGGACTTGTAGAGTCTGGCTCAAAGTGAATTTCCAGATACAATAACTTTAGAACTTGTTTAGTTCAGTCTATCGTAGTCTTCCTGTTAGAAAAAGTGACAGAATCTATGATATAATCATAGTATGTCAATGGCTAGTGGGCTACTAGTTCTGCCATGACATTTCTTATTTGCTTTCTCTCCTAAGATTGTGGGCATTTACTTTCATTACAGCCTGCAAAGTTGCAGAAAAATGAAATCTGTGTCAAGTGTGATTGAATGTGCAGAGACAGAACTGTCCAAAACCAAGAAGAATAAAACATTTATTTTCTCCTTTAATTCTCTTTTGTCTTTTCTGAAAGAAAAGGTGTTTCTCAGTGTGATTGGTTATGTGATGGTACAGCAAATGCAGTTCTTGGTCCAATTTTCAAGTGTGTCCACAAGTAACGTCACTGACAACTGTGGTATCCGGCATCTCTGCAAAACAGTATCAGCCATTACAAAAGGGGCTATATGCAGTATTTTACCTCAGTAAACTCTTGAAATGGCATATGCACACTGAAATATGCTGTCACTTACAGAATGAGTATTCTGTATTTGGAGGCATTTGGGAGTCTTGGATTAGCAAATGCTGATATAATTTATATAAATCTTAATACTTACAAGTGCTTTAGATATGATTTTCTTTTGGAAGTGACAGTTGTCTGTAGTTTCTTCCTAGCATGTACACAGGAAAGTGAATAGTCATCTTCATTTATAAACATTTGAAATGTAATTTCTGAGGAATATGTTGAACTGTGTAATATGAATCGGCCCCAAATGTCTGAAGGAAATTTTACTTGTGGAATAAGTGATATATTGTCTCAGGTATTTACAAAAACAACCACAAAAAAACCTACTTCCTTTGTATTTGTGAACATAGATTATTTTCCTAGTTTTTAAGGCATGATTAAGTTGTATAGGAACTAAAGTAAATGTTGACGTTGAAACCATTTATCTTATGCCCTGTGCGTAGTAAGTATTGACTGTGCAGCTTTTTAAGCTGAAACATCATTAATGAGCATGTGCCGCATTAATTCTGGACATTTTTGGATGTAGTATCTTCTTTATTGTTATTACTACTTGTTGGCCATAATATGTTGGGATTCCCAAAATCACCTGAAGCCGAGACCTACAGTACTTGTAGATAGAGGATGTTAGTATACTGTGAGTTGGAGAGGAAAGGGAGCAATAAATTTGTAGCTGTTGTGAATATAAATAAGAAAATTATCCCCGACATTTATCACGTCTGTCTGTGACATTAGGTGACATTCCATCATGACGGATTTCAGTGAATTTCTTTATGATAAATGAATCTAAGGAAAGGCGAAACTAAGGAGAAATTTAGGATCTTGGGGAACAGCTTAAGGGAATTCAAATATTTCTGTACTTTGAGAGAGCAAGCAATGTAATAGCAGTTATGAAAGTAAGTGGTGAGTAAGCGTAATGGTGTATGTGCCCAGGTGCTCGGGGGCCGCCTCTGTGAGGAGAGGCCGGGGCTGCCCCATGCCGGACACGCCGCTCCCCGCTGGTTCTGGATGGCTCCGCCACAGCCCCACCACAGGGCACAGCTGAGCCCAGCAGCGACGCTGGTGGTGCCTCAGTAAACGCCTGTTTCAGAAAGGGCAAAATGTTGCATGGCAGTGAGGAGTGAGGGGGAAAAAATGTGAGAAACAGCCCTGCGAGCACCAGGGCCAGAGAAGAAGGAGGGCAGGAGGTGGTCCCGGTGCTGGAGCAGGGATTCTCCTGCAGCCCATGGAGAAGGCCTGTGCTGGAACAGGTTTGTCCTGAGGGACTGTAGCTTGCAGGGAGGACCCACATTGGAGCAGGTGAAAAGTGTGAGGAGGAAGGAGTAGCAGATCAGAACTGTTATGTACTGACTGCAACCCCCCATTGCCCCCCATCCCTGCTGCATCCCTCGGGGGGTGTGTGGGGCACAGGGGAGTTGCGAATGAAGGAGTGACGTTGAGCCTGAGAAGGGTGAGGGGGGGAGAGGTGTTTTCTTTTTTATCTTTGATTCTCACAATCCAACTCTATTTTAATGGGCAATAAATTTAAATTAATCTTCCTCGAGTGTTTTGCCCATGACAGTAGTTGGTGAGCGTATCCACGTCTTCATCTCAACCCATGAGCTTGTTATCTTATTCCCTCCCCATCCTATTGAGGAGGGTGAGTGAGAGAGTGGCCAGGTGGGTGTCTGGCAGCCACCACAGAAAGAAGCTGAGATTAACCTCCTTTGGAAAAGGAGGATATCTTCTAGACCGGGTGGAAGCAAGATCATGGAAAGTGGTTTATTGTTTTCTTTTTTGTTTGTTTTGGTTTGGTATGGTTTGGTTTGGTTTTGGGTTTTTGTTTGTTTGTTTAATCCAGGGATGTTCTTTTACATTAGTAGTTTTTAGTTTGGTAGTTTGTGTAACCTGTTGACTCAGATTTGCCTTAGATTTGGAGTTTTAATCTATAAATTCAACTGTTTTCCATTACTTTTGATGTTTCGTGTATTTAAATGATCCAGACTGCTTTCGATATTTCAACCATAATATCTGAGGAATTATAACTTAAATTTTAGTAACTGAGTTTCAGTTACTTGTAACTGGAGTCCATTATAGTGGGAACTTGGCTTCATCCCCACTCATCCCTCCTGACAGCAAGATACAGGTTTAAGCTAGACTTACAGCCCTAATGGGGCGGGGGGAACCAAACGTGTTGCTGCTGGAAAAAATTAGAACTTTTTCATTCACCATAAATGCAAAGCTACTTCAGTTTTCATTCTTATATATTATATTATTATTATATTATTTTCATTCTAATAATGCTAATGTGTACAAATAGTATGATAAGTTATGTTTCCTCTAAGATCTCTGAAGATGCTTGAAGTATTGGGTGCCGGTCCCTGTTTTTTTTCCACCCCATTGGACATAAATACAGTATCTGTGCAAACAAGGTTGTTATTCTTTCTAGTTTTCCTCAGTCTATAGACACCCGTGTTCATTTTATCTAATGCAGGAGGCGTTAAAAGAAAACAACAAAAGAAGAGAAATGGAGGAGAAAACCAAGAGAGCCAAACTGGCAAAAGAGAAGGCTGAACGAGAGAAACTGGAGCGACAGAAGAAGAAGCAGCAGTTGATTGATATGAACAAAGGTAAGGCATCACTTTTAGTGGAGAGATTTGTTAAAAGAGAAAGAAAGTAAGGACTAACAAACTGAAGGCTATTCCTGATCGATATGAAAAATATTTGCTGTCTGTTTTAAAAGCTGGAAAAAAAAGGTTAATTTCCTCAGTGAAAATTCTGTTTTGTTTTAGCCCACCTGATCCTGTAATCCTGTATCTGCCACTTAATATGTGTAATGTTCCTTTCAAGGCGTTTTGTTGTGAATTATTGGCTTGTTTTCATTTGTAGCAGTTAATTGATTTTTTTCATATGGATATACTTCCAAGAAGAAGTACCTTACTTGCTTTGTTGTTAATTTCATTCTGTAAACATCTCTATAAGCAAGGCAGCGTGGAAATTAATGTCTTTCTTTTTAGGCTTGGAGGCTCCATGTTATAATGGATGTTCTCCCAACAGCCCTATTAGGAGCTGGAAAATCTGGTTGAGCTTGGAGCCTAAGTGCAGAGTGACATTTCAGCATGATAAAAAGCAACGTGTTGAGCTTGTCAGCTGTGAGAATATTGTATTTTGCATGAGGCCACCCTAAGAGAGAGGAAAGTAAGAAAGCAGGAGGAATCGGGTGGTCTTTTTATTGATGCTGTGCAGACTTCCAGAAGGTTGAAAAATACAAGCTTTATTCTTTACCTCTTTGACTCTAGAAGGCAAATAGTGGTGGTAAAACTGTACACTGGATTGTGTAAGAGATTACTTGAGGCTGCAATTCTTTGTTCAGTTTCCATGAGTTTGTGTTAATCTGCTAATCCAGCGCAGCTGTAAAACGCTTATCCTTTTGATCCACTGAACAGGTTTAACAGGTACATACTCATGGCAAAATGCTGTTTGTTTTTTTGTTATGATGAATTTTATGGAAGATGTGATGATGCTAACTTTGTGTAAGGATGGTGTTGCAGTAAACCACATAATCATGACAAACTAACAATGCTATGCTGGAGATTGATCAAATTGGCTGGTAAATTTAGAAATAACACCGCCTTTTAAGGGCATATATAGAGCATCTGTAAAGTCAGTTTATACAAGGGTGAAAAATACTGGAGAAATACTAGAGCAGGCAAGCAGACCTACTCCAACATTTAAGAGGATGACTGTGGAGATGAACAGAGAGCCATGAAAAGACAACAGGATTTCTATCAATGATAATGCAATAGTGCAGAAATATCATCCCGTAATTCTTACGATAATGTTTGGTGTCATTTATATTTAGAATGCCAGTATTTCTGGCATGACACTAACTTTGCCATCACTGGTGAAAAATGTGTGACTTGTGAGTGGACAGCCAGCCCTCAAGGAACGTTAGCCAGCCAACCTCCCCTTCCTGTTTAGCAACTACATTTCTCTAGAACCTGCAGTTACATATCTTACAAATATATAATCTATTTAAGCATTACTTTGTCAGATTGAATCATATTTACAATGATTTCAGCAGGTTTTGCTCTCTTCTCTTCTCTTCTCTTCTCTTCTCTTCTCTTCTCTTCTCTTCTCTTCTCTTCTCTTCTCTTCTCTTCTCTTCTTTTCTCTTCTTTTTTGATATATTTATACAAGTGTCAAAACTTTGTGCTTTTCTTCTGCTCAGAAATTTCAGTTTAAATTTGGTAAAAATGGGCAACCCATATATAAATCTGCAAAAACAAAGAAGTGGACAAAGTGAGAACAAGTTTTATTTACAGGAGAAAAATCTTTCTTCTGTGATCACTTTATGTGTACTATTATATTTTAAGAAATCATAAATTAGATTTGCTATTTTATTTACTGATTGTGATAAATTGTTTTTTTCCCAATACTTCATTCTTTGTATTCTGAGTATTCAAAATGAATTTATATTAGTGTACTGTGATTTGAATACCATGATAGAAACCAAATTATTTATGTGGGAACCTTCTAAAAATTCTCACGTGTTTGTGTACATCACTTTGCCACAAAGCCTCAGAGTTTTGCTGTTTATTTGTTTGGTTTCTGTTGTTTTTAAAGTGACTTGCCTAGGACTGGTTTGGAGGGTTTCTGCAGAGGGACCACAAATCCTGATATTTTTGGCCTTACTTGAAGTGACAGTGACACTGCATGGAGTGTACTGTAGCATAAGTTTTAGTGAACAGCTCTGTTGCTTTGTATAGATGAACTCTGTATATATAAACTTAAATTTCATATAATATAAAGATTCTTCTAATAAGTTCAGTTTAAGCAAAATATAAAATTTCAATACAGATGTATAAATACATTTTCTATATTTTGGCAAGTTAGACTCATGGAGATGTGTAATGAGACTTTTCTGCATTTGACTGATTTTTCTTTAAATCTCCCACCTGGCAAAAACCAAGTCCTTTGTAATATGGACAGGCACTTTTCTGTGAGTGGGGTAAGAAGAACCTAAAAATCCCATCATCATCCTCCCCTCTACCAGTGTGCTTGAAGACATACTGAGAGAGCCTAGTTTAAACTACCACTTAAGACAGTGTAAGTTAACATGTTTTATTAGCTGTTGAAAAGTATAAGAAGCCCACTTAGATAGTAGTGTCAGTGACTTGGTCTGTGTTTAAAGGCTGTAGCTAACTCACCCTTCTTAAATTGCTTCAGCTCAGTCCATGAGAGCATACCTGTCTACATTCGTTAATTTTTTAAAGCAGATGAGGAGTAGACCATGCTTAGCAATAACATAGATGCCTGTGTATATTGATAGCATTTTGCTTTTCATCATGGAAGACTTTTCCTATCGACAGATAAAACTAAAGTTTAATATTGCATTATATCTCTTTTTTTACTGATAGTGTAAATACATGAATAACTTTACATGGCCAAATGCGCCAAAACTGCCATTTAAATAACTAATGTTTCTAAACCAGTGACACAAAGTTAGTTTAATACTTCTAAAATATTTTCCCAATATTTAAATGTATTGAAATATACATTTCACATATTACAGCTCTGTTGCCGTGGTAGGAGGCAGGGGGTAGCTCCATCCCTGCTGGATTCCACAACATTGATATTCAATTAACTGTTTTTGCCAAGTAACTATTTTTTTCTTGATACATCTACTTCTGTGTGCTCATTGCTGCTTATATAAATAGTTTGCAAATTTGTCTAAGTGAATGTGACACAGAAGACTTAGAGGAAGGAGGCAGATGTCCTCTCAAGCTGTCATTTTGACAAGGTGATTTTCACCCAAAGGGCATTTTAACCTAACTCTGTTTCAGTTATTTCTCTAGCTATATCTTCAAGGATAAAATTTTAACGCATTGCTACAGCCTTTCAGGTCAAAGCAATAGGGTTCCTACATTTTCCAGCCTTTTAGTGTATAGTTCTGTAATAAGTAATTTTTGCTGTTACCTGGTTACACAGCTACAAGTTTTTTTTGTGGCCACTGGAGAATCCAGATTAGAATTAATTAAATATTATAATTAATATATGTGTCTTGGTGTAACTGAGAGAGCAGAAAACTGCAGTGTGGCCAGAATCAAGGACTGACCTGTATAATTCCTAGTTATAAAGTAGCTTCAGAGTTGACAGTATTTTAAAGACCAGGTTACTCAGTTTGGTGGGTTTTTGTGCTTTGTATAACTGAGAGGCCACATAAATGCTATGTGTAAACTGATATAAATCCTGCTAAACATTTCAAAATGTGTAAAGGTGAATGTAAAAATTTAGAAAAGCTCTCAACTCCACATAATCTTTGAAATGATTTGCACTGCTGGACACAGCATTGTACAAATTTAAGTAATTCTAAATCTTGAAACACGTCCACATTTCAAAAATATAAGCTTTTTTGTTCAAAACTGAAAGTGGGCTGATCAGTGACAAAATCAACATATACCTTCTAAAATAAGAAATTACAGCAGGAATTTATCCAACATGTACATCTCTCTGCCTCAAGAAAACATAATTATATCAATATGTATTATTCTTTTTTAAATAAGCAAAGTAATACTTACAGAAAAGTTAAGTGGTTCTCAGGTAGACAAAAATAAATATTAAATGAGACTAAAATCTTTCGAGCCCGTGGTTTATCTTGAAGTCAGTTCCATTGGAAGTTGTTTCTTTAGTTACAGTCAGTGGATTTGGCATTATTTGGGATAAAATTGTTGATACAAATGAGCTGTTTTGGCCAGAAAAGGCTCTGTAGTGGTTTGAGTCAAAGGCAACTTTTGTGACTTTCTATAAAAGCAGTATGATGGACAAGGCATTACGTAGTACTCAACTTATGGAACACCTCAAAATTTATGAGAAATATTTTCAGAATTTAACACCATTTTTCCCTATCTGTGACATGCTCAAGCAGTTTTGAGGAAGATATTAATATTCATACAAAAGTGTTTGTTTAAAGACTGATGAAAAAATACAATTAAAAAATCTTATAAAAATTGTTAGAATTTGTTGAATTTGGCAGAGAGAAGTAGATTTTTATATTGTCATGGAATTGCACTCTTACTGGCATTCATGTTTTTCAGAATAAATTTTAAACTGTTCTTAGGGAGAAAGTGTATTTGATATATCGTTGATTTAAAACTACACCTTAAAGCAATTTATAATGAGACTTGAATTTATAGTGAAACCTCCATTTTTAAAATTCTTCCCATTAATATGGATTTCCCATTATATGGTGCCTGAATACCTCCCCCTGATCTGTGGTGCAGTCAAAGCCATAGCAAGACTTTATGGCAACTGTTGTACTCTGTTACTTGCAGGCAATACAGCCGAGGATGGTCAGCTCCACCTCCTCCGATGGAGCTGTAGGGCTTGGGAATATTTGGTCCTTTCTGGTGTTCTTTTCACTCCACTATTATTAATGCATCTGTTTGTTACGTCTCCTGGACTAGAAAGGTGCCTCTGTATGCCTGTTTTTCTGGTCAGGTAGAGAGACAGAAAGACGTAAATGACTTATCCACACACCTAGAGATCCCAAATCTCACAGTCTAAATCAGGAACCATTCTTTCTCGTTACAGGAGAGGAGTTCTGTAGGAGAAGGGCTTAACAGTCCCTTCTCTTCTTTATCATTCCCTAGCTCTATGGAAAGAGAACATTCTTTATCGCTGTTTTTCAGCAGTGTTTCCTATTTTTGAGGGCTGTAGCAGACTGGGCTATGATACATTTATATGTAGTCTTTCATGACTTCCATCTGATTTAACATCTGCAAAACTCTTGCAGCGTTGTTTCCGTGTGCATATCTGAACAAGAGAGAGGAAAAAAAGAACTGAAGACAGCTTTCTAGGAGCTGAAAAGCGTATAACAGCAATTCTGATGCAAATGTTATTTAATCAGAAACAGTTTTGCTCTTCATTATATCTGATTAGTATGGCAATTAAAGTCACCTTTTAACTACCAGTATTAGGATAAAAGATAGAATGAGCTTCCTCAGTCCCAATTAGTATTGAATTAATTGTTTTGAAGATACATTAACATTCTCCCCCAATGCAGCTGAAGATAATGGAAATGAAGTTCTGTGCTAGTGGTTGATGGATATTCCTACTTTCCCTTTTCAAGTACTCTTATGTAAGAATTCATAATGCTATTTATTCAAGCTGGTATGTACTAGTACCAGTAATAACTCTGTTGTGCTTTCTTGAACTGTTGTTACACTTGCATTGTCTGTTGCAGGATGCAATTCAAGAAGGTTACTTTTGCTACCATTTTCTAATGATTCTGTGCTTTCCTGATTATTATGTCTTTCTTTTATGTCCTTTAGCATAAACAGAAATCCATACTAAGTTTATTACGAGATACATATTACTTTGTAAATGTCTTAGCCGTAGTACTTTGAATTTATATACTGGCTAGTGATTGCACGGGGTACCTGGAGTGCTAAAACTTGGGGCTTATTTACATTCTACAGATTATTAGCTTATGGTGCTGGATGCAATAACAATTCCTTTGGGTAGTCATTATCTTTCATATTAATATCGATGGTCTGTTTGAATATGCTGCACTCATCCTGAAATATAATATTCACAGAAAAAAAATAGATGGAGATTTACATTATGTTTAAATGTGAGCATCTCCAGAACCAGGATGAGGTTTGATTTTTCTTCTTCAGAGCAATTATGCATGAGTTGCTAAAAATTTTTGAAGATCTGTTTATGCAGGAGTTTGAAGCCATTTTGAGAATGGGGGGTGGGGCATGTCAAAATTACTGTAACTGTTATTAATATGGGTAAAAACCAGCTCAAGAGAAATGTAAATAGATGTAAGCATAGACAGAAATTTAGAAATTACAACTTGAAATTTAATATCACCTTTTAAAATTTTGCAATGGAAAGATTTCTGTTTGTTTATGAATGTGGCATATGGTACCTTCCAAGTAAACTGATTTAATGAGGTAATTTGTCAGGCGGGGGGGCAATTATTAGACTCTGTGAAATCTGATGTTAGAATAATTACAGGTGAACAAAGG
Source organism: Anhinga rufa (assembly GCA_013400875.1). Lineage (NCBI taxonomy): Eukaryota > Metazoa > Chordata > Aves > Suliformes > Anhingidae > Anhinga > Anhinga rufa. The sequence goes on along the minus strand of VZTV01017028.1, from coordinate 2,550 downwards.
CAGAAGAATGTGATTCTTTTCTCTAAAAAGTAGGTTTCTTGGGGACTATTTACTGTTCAGTAACAAAGAGTTACCTTTGGGTAGTTGTCTGTGCAAATTAAATTTTCCTTTTCCTTAGAGAAAGTACTCTTATTTCAAAAAGCAGGTATTGTTAATTTTGAAAATACCTGTAATATTCTTTATCTCAAAGTAATTGCTATAACATTGTATTCGTATATTTTGTAGAACTTCCAGTGATAGAAGGCATTTCTGAAATAATTAAATTAGTTGATCAACTAACTTTTTCTTTAGTATAAGGTTTGTTCAGGAATCAGATAGCAAGGAGGAGAATTGCATGTGGAACTATTGTGAACTGGAAGTTTATTTGACTGTAATAGTGGGACAAGTTTGGTGACTGAATTCTGTCTTAGTGGAATGATTATGTTCCTCTGTGATCGTAAGTATCTCATCTCTAGTAGAACTATTAAGATGCTGTCTTCACAAGAGTAGTTTCCCAAATTATGTAGGAAAGAATATTATGTTGATGAGCCTCTTCCTCCTGTATGCTTACTGATAAACAGCCCCCCAACTGTTTAACAGTAGTATACATAAAGTTAACTTCATAAATTAAATAATTATCATTTGCCAATATATATCATAATAGATCTTCACTAATAATTTTCCATATAAGTAATGAATAATGAGATGTTTCACAAACGTTAGTGCAGTTTTGTACCCCAATAAAATCATTGTACTTAAAGGTAATTTAGAAGGCTGATGATAAAGCGATGTATACTTCAAAGAAAAGTTCTGTAAGGCACCAAAGGACATTTATTTTAATGATAACAGCCTGTTTCTTCTCGAATATAGAGCTCTAATTAAATTAACTTGAATTTTATAGTGTTGGATTTCAGTGGTTCTTTGTTAACTGTATAATCACACTTTCAACTTGAAATTGCTGGCCACTGCTAAGTTGTGCAAACCACTGGGAGAAGATGTAAAAAGTTCTACACATACTGCATTTCATCTTTTAAACATGCAGCAGAAACAAAGACACTGCTTCTGGATTTGTATCCACAAGGTACATTTTTTTTGAAAGCAGAAAGTAGAAATAGAGCTGGGGTTTTTTTAGACACTGCTAGATGGGGAATAACGGTAAAAGTGTGACTTTGCAGGTCTGGAAATTTAGATTTTAAACCTAGAGCGGCATCATTTGGTGTCATATTCTGTAATGTGAGAGCTGTAATGTAGTAACATTTGTCTTGAGAGTACAGAATGTTCAACTTTACCACACAAAAGTTGATTTTCAGAGAGCGATCAAAAGCTAAAACCACAGTATATCTTTAGACAATGAAATACTGTAGTAATGAGAAACTTATCAATAGAAACTTTGCAGAAAAGTCAAAGAACCAATAGTTGGTCTGTGCCAGTATAAGAGAACAGGTAACTGTGTTAACAAGGAAATTCATATTGAAGTTTAGGCTCTAGATTATAAATGAGTTCTGAAAGTATGTGTGGTTTCTGCTATCTTCTGTATTTCTGTAACAATATACTCTGTAACAAGTGAAGTTTTCCATGGTTTTCCATGGTTGCAGTAGGGCTTGGCTAGGCAGTAGATTCCAGATAAATCCTGTGACATATCAGGGTCAACAGGATATTTCCTGTTGGAAACATCTTGGGCTACACATTCTAAATTCTGTCAAGTTTTGATTTCTATGTTACATTCAGATTCTGTACTTGTCCAGTCCACCTGAAATTGGTTAATCATCATGTAGGTTCCAGAGCCACTTTGGAATCTGTGTGGAAAGGATTCAAAAACATGGACAAGTTAAAGCTTGACATTTGCCGTGGCATTTTTCTGTGTACGTATTTTTAGTAGGAAAAGTCCTGAAATAGCATGCTTGACTTTTTAACCCCTATTGAAAAAGCTAATTTGCAAAAAGGAAGTTTAATAAAGATCCTTTGAAAGGATTTAAAATTTTTTTTTTTCAAAAGGGATGTATTGTGAGGTATCATTCAAGAAATGAAGTTCAGCAGTTTAGACTGAACTAATTGCTTCCCTTTTTTTGAGATTAAATGTGTGATAAAAGTAAACGTACACTCATAGGACTGTCAGGAGCTGGCCAAGAATTCTGTAAGCCATTTGATGAAAGATAATTGATTCTCTATCATATTGGCACACAATTGTTTTTTTCTCTAAAATAAAACTTATTTTAAAAAATTTTCTTTCTTGCAAACTCTAATAAGGTCAGATACAGAAGTTTTATTCTAAAAGGTAGAAAGGCTCATATAAAGATATTTTGTGTCACAGAGAGGTTTCTTTCTTACCTATTTGACTTTGTAGTTGTCATCCCAAAATGAATTTAAGGTCAACCTTGGTTGCTTCTGGTTCCGGCACTGAAATCTGATATTTTTTGTGACATCAATTAGTACGATAGGCTAAAAATGTTTTAGGACTCTGAATAATTCAAATATAAATTGAATGCTGTCACTACAGGATCAAAGAATAATGGTAAAAAAAAAATCAGCAAGAATATGTAAGAAATCCCTGTCATGTTTTTAGCTGGGATA
>VZTV01017024.1:1869-22333 GCA_013400875.1 Anhinga rufa | reverse complement strand
GTTCTACTTCCCCAGACCGCCTATTTCTCCTGATGTTAATATTATCCATTTCCTGTAGGACAGCTTCAGCAGTACTAAAATACATGCAACAGTTAACACAAAAAAAAAAAATCAGTCTTAAAATAGCAGACATGCAGAACTTTTTACACAGCATCCAACAACCTAACGTATCTAATTCTATGGTCTGTTATGGCTATTCCAAGGTCTACAAGTCAACTAAATATACAAATTAATTGAAATCTGAAAATTTTAGGATAGCTTCTTGAACCTATCCATTAACTACAAAACCAGCTATAATAAAGAAAACTGAAAGATGAACCTACAGAATATAAACTGCAGAGTATGCAAAAGAAGAAATGCTGATGCTATTAAAATTCAGGGTTCAAATTAGGCTGTAACATTTTAAAAAAATATTTTAAAAATATTTTTTGCTCAGTGTAGACTGCAGCATATAAGTGTGTAACTCCTTACATGTTAGATTAGGTGTCAGATAAGATTAAGTTTGCAGAATAAGAAAGTAAAGCTTTTTACCTACATAATTATAATATTGGGAAAGCAATTAATGCCTCCACTCCATAAACTTTACAGCTTCTTACCCTGGCCTCAAAAAGACACTAATACATGAAGGATTTTTTTTTAAATGTTCAATCAGTAACACCTACAGTTTCATCATTCATTATTTGAGCTTACTACTCTACCATTTCTCATCTGCTATTTAATTAGCCTACATTTTAATTATCTGAAGTATTTGTAAACAGCTGTCAAAACAATAGTGGTGTATAAATAATAACCTTGGCCAAGATGCTTCATTGCTAAGGAAGGAAACAACACAGTATTCATCAGGCCAAGTCAATTATTTAGCCACCTGTCCTGAACTCCTAGTTACTGCTCTCTACAGCGATTATGGTAGATTTCCACTGGAATTCTACTATAATTGTGTAAGAATTGTAAGAAGGCAGGAACTTTCACTTCCTTTCTTTTAAGCTGTTTGTAAGTAAATCTAAAGGGTGAAATCCTGCCTAGAAAGAAGTCAATGGCAGTTCTGGTCACAGAATTCAGTAAAGTCACGATTTCATTATGAGCGCCCCTCTCAATTTTAAACAATTGCTCTAAAATATCTGTGATGTGTGACATAACCACCTCAAGTAAAATCATGCTATAGTTTGCTATCAAAGAAAATAGGGTTGGAGGGGACCTGGAAAAGTCCACCTGCTCTGCCAGGCAAGAACAAACTACACAATACCTAAATAATTCCTGACACATTTGTCTAACCTGTTCTTAACCTCCACTGATTATGGGACACACTGTTATCAGTATAAGTTCATATATAGACTTCAGTACCATGATCTTATCAAATTACAATCTTCATGGTAGACTTTTTCCTATTGTTGATGAGGAGAGGGAGATTCAACTGCAACTAGAAAAATAAATGTAACTCAATATAAATTTGTAAACTGATACCAAGTAGTTACTGAGTAAAAGAAAATTAAATTAATAAAAGAGTCAACAGAATACATTTAACAATAAAGATCATACTTGGTAATTAAATGTTTATATTCAAATCATTTTCCAAGCACTAGAGCAATCAGTCACAGATGTGACTATTAAAACCCATTTTACAGGTGGGAAAATTGAGACATATTAAGTGACCTGTCCAGGGCCACATAGAAATAATATTTCAAGTAAAGTATTTCTGGCTCCCATTCCTATGCTCAGACCAGACCGTGCCTCCCTCTCTGACCTACTTTGTCTGCACAGTAAATGTCAAAAAGTGACACCCACCCTATGTGAATTACTAACAAATGGTAAAAAACAAAAACAAAAAAAAGAAAGCTACAAACTTTTGATATATTATGATCAAAATCATACAAGCAAAATCTAGAAAGCTTCCAAGCATTGCTGCTAATCACCAATTTACATCACATTTAGGGTATCACTACATAAACAGGTTACTAGGAGACAAACTAGGGTGTGGATTTACAGCATACCAGCCGCTCTGCAATAACTGCCAACACAAACAGTTTATCCAGGTGTAAACACAAAGTAGCTTAGTCCTCAATGAAAGTCTGGTAAGCTGCTTTGCATTTAGAGCATGGATAACATAGGCAGTTACAGCACAGGACCCAGCCTGTAATTCAAACCACAATCTAGCTTGCCTCGACGCTAATACGTTCCCACAGTAAAACACATAGATGGCACTGAAAGACAGGGTTTTCTCACTTTTTTAAAAGTCATTAAGATGCTTTGTGAATACAACTGAAGTATCCCCACATACCTGTTTACTAGCTGATCAAACAATAAACTCTGATTCAAAGTTTCAAATCTGTTTTTCCTGGACCGACAACTTTTTCTGACTTCTATATCTCCGTTTATGCAAGCATGGTCCCCATCTCCCTTTTTTTCCCCTCGAAGGGGGTGGCTTTTGAGAGCTAAGAGAAATTTGTATTACTACTTCAAAATGCAGGAAACAACATTTTCACAAACAAGAATTAATAAGAGAATACTTAGCAAGGACAATAAACCAAAAGTTATGGAGCACAGTATGAGCACCCTTATATTCACTAAAGAAATATATTTTTTAAATTCCTATCAAAGTTGTTTTACAAGCTATTTCTTCAGATTCCAGCTAGTTTCCTTATATGATAATCTTATGATGAAAATTTGGCATTCAAATATCCATTAATATTTTTAAGTTAACATCAATACTAAAATGCACACTTGGCCCACAGTTTCAATTCTTAGTCTTTCAAATACAGTATCAAAAGGTCAGATACAACACATTGATTTCACAAGCAAATCTATATCAGCTACTCTGAACAGTGCCAAACAAAAAGGGATCCCACTTCTGATTGTTCCTTAGGCACCACAATAAATAATAAGAATTCCAAAAATGCTTAATGGATTAACACTTACATAGGCCACACAGAACTAAACAAGACAGAATTGATGAAAAAGGGACACGAAAGACAAAGTGGTTTTAGCTGAGATATGCAACAAGATGGCAAGTTTGTAAGGTACAAGCATATAGGAAAACTGTTCAAGGTAGCAGGAGCTGCAGACAAGGCAGGTCTCTATAAAGCAATAGTAGATTTAAGTAATGTTAAGAACCACGGAAGGCCAAATTTTAAATAAGCAAAGAGAGGAAGTATATTAAAGAGACCAGCTGGGAGAGGAAGGCCAAAATTAGTTCATAACAGTAAATTTGGGAATTAAGGAGAACATCAAGATCATGGCCAAGAGGTCTGAATTGAGAAGAGAAATGGAATTTCATCTAAGAATGTTCCCCATGTCCACAGAGAGCATCCAAGATGTTGACAGAAGAAAACTGAGCCAAAACAGTAACTTTTCTGGTCAAAATGGTCAGAATAATCAGTAGAGTTATTAAAAATATATGCAACTGAAAATCATTGACATAAAATTGTTAAATATAAAAGTAGATACAAAAGGGTCCGCTGTAATACACTTACATAAGCTACGTCCATTTGGTAGTGTAGCACCAGGCTGAGAAGTTAACCTAGGAAACAATTATATTAGACACACAAATAACGTTAACAGTCCTTAGCCAAGCAAAAGTTACACAGTGAAAATAGAACTTTAAACATAGAATGTTACACGGTACACTATGACTTCAAAGCCTTTGTGACACATAGCCTCTGAAGAGTCTGCTTCATGCCCAACATCGTAATGAGGACAAAACTGCCAAATACCAATTATATGAATCCCCCCAGTTATCTAAACATCTCTTCTATTAATCCCTCCAATGTTCCCTCATGCCATGTCCTACTATTAACTCTCCCCTTAAGTTTCAGAACAGGATCTCGATATAGCTCTTCAAAGGCAATTATCATTCAAACACTTTGGATAAACTAGTAGAAGCACAAAAAGCTGGTTTTACTCACAGAAAAAGAATAAATGCAACAAACTACCAACTTAAGTGAATGGGATTAATTTATGCTGGGTGTACTTAAAATCAGTAAAAAATATTTTCATGTTCTCTATCAATCTGGTATTTTAAATTTCTTTTTAAATGAACTTTTAGGAAAATTAAGCCCTACTACATCACAGTCTAAAACAAAAACATATTCCAGAATTTTCTGCAATTTTATTGCATAGGCAATTTTCCTTCATTCACTTATCTTCAAAAATTAAAAACATTCTTATTTATTAGACACGGTTTTACTAAAAGATAATTGAGTAGAATACAAATGAACAGAAACTTTACAACCACTGGCAGACTGTTAAAAGTAGTTTGTCAACATCACTATGCAAAAAAGCAAAATACATCAGACAAAAGGAAAAAAAATTCTCTCTCTTCCACCTCAGAAACACTAAGTACTTTACAGACAAGTGAACTGTATATACTGCACACTGGTGCTGGATAGGAAGAAACTCCTTGTTCTCAAGCTAGAGAACTAAAATTAATCTGATGGGAAAAAGAAAAAGGAGGGGAAATCTTAATAATACCAAATGCAATCTGAGCTCGAACGTGACTAAGAGTTCACAGACTACAAAGAGTTCAACTCAGAGGCACAGAAGATGTAGGCTTTGCTATTATTTTCCTAACAAATGTGCAACAAATCCTTACAAAACAAATGTAACCTAAGGATTTTTGCAAGGGTTGGGTAGCAACAGAGAAAACCACATTTACAAAAATCATGTCCACATTCAACTTTCCTATAACATTTTTTCTGGTCAGATATTTTAAGTATTTTAGAAACCACAACTGGAGAATTGAAATTTGATTATAAGAAAGGTTTGCAACAAAACTTTTGGGAAAAGAGTTAGCGACTCAATATCACTATTAGGCCCAGCACTTTGGATTTTGGCAGAAAACAACAAAAAAAACCTCAGATGCAAAGACATGTTGCAGTGGGTTCTACATGAGTAACAACATGAGTTTCAGTATCCTGGCCAAATTTCATCTGACCCAGTGATCTAAATTCTCCCAGCCACATTAAATATTTTTGTAATTTCTTAGCATTTCTAATACGTACGGTACAAGTCTACATTTGTAAACAAAAGAAATAGCATGTGCCTGAGTTTCAACACATTCCCAGATGACCATGGCACATAATGTGCTACATTTAATTTATTCTGTTTTAAAAGGGAAAAACAAACAGAAAAGAGAGATCTATTTTAAGATTTACATAGGTTTTAAATACACTTCATCCTAGCAGACGACAGTCCAGAAGTGAATTACAAACATTCTTACAAAGTGTTGCAAGAACGATTTTGATTTGTACATAAATGTGAAATACGTATCTACAAAAGAATCAGTATTAACTGAAAGTTCTCTGCTCAGGAACATTCTGCCTACACTGTCTCATCATTACTTGTAATCATATGAAGAACCTTATGAACACAAGAATGCTTTGTAAAATATTATTTATCAGTGTTGTAAAATGAAACTAGTTACTTGTCTTTCAAATTATAAAAATGTGGCAGGATTGAGTCTGTATTTAATGAAATACAGTAATTTACTTGAGTCTTTATAACCAAACAGGGAAGAGAGGCTGGAAACAGCAATGGAAAGCAAGAAACTTGACCATTATCCCTAAAGATGAGGATAATACTGATTTCCTAATTAAAATGTCATGTCTTCTTAGAGTTTGATCATAAAAATACCAATTAAGTAACTAAATTTGGATGTATCAAGAATCTACAATTCAGACTGCATCTCAAATAAAATTACTTCCCATTTTTACACAAATTTGCATAGAAAGGAAACACAGAGATGGGAGGATTGACGTAACCCACGTTCCTGGAGTCTTAAAACTAAAATAAAACTGTATGAAAATAACATGCTTCAAAAATACACCCCTGAGCATGAGCTGCAGCTCACTGCAGAAATAGTGTAAGCAAGTTAACAATACAGGAAAAAAATGGGTTAGACTTCATTTTTCTCTTGGCACCAAGTTACCTGGACTGTCCAGCTGAGATGCTCCATTCCTCTCGCTGCCCAGTACTGCGTGATTTTGATTTGTCTTTGCACACAGGATCAGCATGTTTTGAGGTACGTTTGGCGGGAGGAGATATGTGGCTATCACTCAAACTAGCATCACTACCTTCATCTTTCTGAAAAGAAAAAAGTATCAGACCATACTTAATTGGCTCATTTGTATTTATCCTTACAGAAAAAGAAGAAACTTAAGCTTGGTAAAAGTGAAGTCTCTGTCAAACTCTTAGGAACCAGCTTGTGTAAAATATTAAAAAAGTTTGTTCTGAAAACATTACTGGAAACTATGAAAACATTTAGTTTTTAATATTAAACTTTTCTAATATTTTACATTTCTTTCTGAACAAGCATTCTGTTTCTCTAACACACTGTATTCTGTATATCATACTTGACACTGCTACTCTTACCATACTTGCAGAAAAACTAACAGCGCAAATAAAGAGAAAAAAGGACTGAGGAAAACAAAGAAGCTTAGAAATATAGCCTGAATTTATTCTACTGACAATACTTTTGTCTTTAAAATGCTTAAACAGTCACATTATGGTCTTCCTTCTTGTAGAGGTTTTGCAATACGTCGTCCTCTTCTTTAGATTGCCAAACACACAGCTAGGCGTAACTGAAAGCAGACTCTATACTTTTATGGCACTTCTTGTCTAATGTATTCATTAACAGCATTATACACACGAACATTAGTCTTAACACCTTTAAGAAGCACCTAAACACTACCAGAGGGTTTTTTTTCTGTTGTGCTTATCAGAGGTAATGGAGTCGGAAACTGTAAGATAGTAGCAAGGGATTACTTCAGAGCTGTACGTAACAAGTGGACAGACAGCAAACAAAGTGGAGGATCTGCTTCTGTTAAGGTGAACTACAAAAAGAAAAAAAAAATCAAGGTTCTATAAACCACAAATTTTAGCTTGTGGAAACAGTCTTGATTAAAAAATTAAATATCCCATCTTGCAACAACAGAGTAACTAATTTCCGAATATTAAGGTCCAGGAATTGTCAGTAAGCACTTCAGCTAAGAACAAAAGATAATTTTACTTATATGCAAGAAGATGATCATGGAAGTCTCATTTGTTCATCAGGCTTATTAACAACAATCTGATTTGTACTCCAGATAATTCAACATCATGATGCCTCACATACTCAAGAAAATTTAAAAAAAAAAGTCTTTTTCTTAAGAGAGGAAGACAGACTATCATAGCACAGTGTTTAGAAAGTGGCAAAGCCTAAAGAAATCCAAATGTACAGGGGCAGTTCAACAGGACAGCTCAGCACCACCAAACCCAGGGGCTGGCCCATGCGCTCCCTTGCCTGGCTGGCAGCGCCGCTCCAACCTCCTGTGATCTTCCCATCGTCTTCTGACCCACCCAGAAGCCAGATCAGCTCACTAAAGCTTCAAAAGGTCACTTTCCTTCTGTTAGACTAGCTTTCTACCTGGTTAGTGAGCTGAATCATTTGAATGAGGGATCAGACAGGTACAAAAGATAATGCAAGAAAAAAACACAAGGTGAGGACAAGACCACTGTCTGCAGGAACAGAAAGCTGCAAGTAAAATGGGCTGACTACATCATGCCTTAACATTTATTTTTATATACTATATATAAACATATAAAAAGTATATTATATATATGAATACATGTATTTTAACAAATATTAACTAATATTAAATACTAATATTGTATTCATTATTATATTTATTTGCTGAATATGCTATACCTGGTTTTCATTTATAGTGTAAATACCTGTAAATACTTTTGATAATACTAAAAATACTAAATACTAAAAGCTAGTATTAAATGCTAACCAGCCCATGTTCACATCTTATTTTAAAAGTAGTTTTAACTTTGATAATTTTTATCCTGTCAAGGTAAATCTGGGGAAAGAAAGAAATCTATATTAAGACTCAATCTTAGGGCTCATTTAACTCTAGTAAAACAACAAAACCAAACAAAACCCACACTTTTTTCTTCCTCACTATTTCACTTCTTTAGGAAGTACATCAATGTAACTCCAAATAATATCTATACTAGAAGATCATAATTAAAACTTTAAAATCAGATGAAGCAGAATTTGGGATCTAAAACAAAGACTTAGTCAAAGTGGTAGCAGAGGTAACTACCACCATCCCTAAATACAAAACACCTGCAACTTGCCCAGCACTGTAAAATCCACGTGCAGCCACCCAGTGTTTTCTATAACAGTCTGCAACTACAAAATACCAACTTTTCACAAAATTTTAATAGTGTACATATTCACTTCTGACTACTGTAAGCATTTGTGTATGTACTTTTTGCTTTTATTAGCCACAAGTTTATTTGCGGACCAACAGAAATATATCACTGCTAAGTCAATTTTAGTAACTACTTTCTGAAACTACAAGAGCTACCCTGTGCAGCACAGAAGCAAAGTTTCATGGTAAGCCACAGAACCAGTTTTAAACCGGCTAGGCGAGACAGAAAAACTGAAGCTAAGAAAGAGGAATAAGCATGTAATAAAGCGCTTTTATGAGGGCTAACATTAAAACTATTTTGCGAGCAGTGAAATTAGTAATGCATACGCTCCTATACTCCATCTCTACCCCTTCCCATGCAAAAATCCCAACTCCTCCCAGGTCTCCTATGACCACTTTTCTTTGCATTTTCTCCAGTTCCCTGTCTCTGGTCCCAAGTTTCAAAATTAGCTAGTATTCCTCATTTGTCCTGTCTATTTATTGATCAAAAGCAATACAGCGATGTCGTTACTTCTGAGCTACATGCATTCCAAGTGGTCAGCAGGCAGGTAAAAAAAAATATTAGCAATTAACCTGGAGACAAAATCTGCTACTTCAGGTCTCCCTCTGCTACTTGAGTTACTAATATTCACAAAATTTATAAAAGCTGAGTATCTTTGAGATCTCCAATACTGTCAAATTAACTGATACTGGCCAATAGCTTAAAAAACTGGAAGGGCAGGCTAACCGTCAACGTGATCACATCAGTGCAGTTGCCCAAGGAACTAGACTGAAGCAGTAAACTTAACAGAAGCAATAATATCTGGTTATTCTTTGTTTAGGATATTCTTTTCAGCTGAGCCTCGTTTGTCTGCATATTAACTCTACACAGTAACTTAGCAAGTAAAAAGCAAGTCTAAATTTTAAGGTAGTCAAGCCCAAATACTAACGTTAGTAAACCTGCTGTAGACAATGCACTAATACACAAAATGTCTTACCATGAAGTAGTGACAAAGCTACTACAATGAGAAATCATTGAAATTTAAAATATATTAATCAGATTCCAAGCTCCGTTTTCCAGTTAACATACAATCTTAAAAATTCAAGCTCTAGGGGATCAAATCACACCTAGACTGCCATCCAGAACTTTTACCTACCTACAGTAAAATATGGAGATGGAGCTTTCATTACACTCAAGAGATTAGCCAAATTGGGATATGCTAGAACAAGAAATTAATTTCAATCTGAGAAGCCTTTACAGGGAGCAGTCTATCCACCACCTCCTCCCATTTATAGCAAAAGAGGTCTAATGATTCCACTGCACTCAACTTGCTCCCTCAAGTAACTGGGTCTCAAACCATTTATACCTTCAATGATTAAAAATAGTACTTCGGTTTCAACCCAGAAACTTATTACTTAACAGTACACATCATGAAAATGTTCTGGGACTAGAAAGAGGAATGTATGATACAAGCATCAAACTTCAAAATTAAGAAATTAATAATGCAATTGCAGAAGTAGGAACCAAGGCACTGAACTCAAAGCTCCTAATGAAACACTGGCACTGAAGCAAACACACTCACGTGATGAGAGAATGCAGAGAATACGAATTAATAAATTTTTAATCATGTCAGAAATTGCCTGAAAGCATACCAAAGCCACAAAGAAAAAGCAAGCACAGAAAAATCAAAAAATGAATTTACGTAGTCTCAGGAAGTACAAAGAGGTAAACAAAATTTAGCACAACTGTATTGATCTAACAGAAACGAGGGACCCACCAAACTCCAGCTGTGATCCAGAACCCAGCGCAGCTTCTTATAGAAAGCACTCTCACTGATAATGAGTAAGGAAATAACTGGAGTTAACAGGATACCACCCATGGCCTAGACTGGCAAAACATAGTCTTCATTATCTTTGGATTCAAGAGTAAAATGGAATGTGACATTCATGCTGAATGAATACCGCAAATTAGCTGCTGCGCTAGGACTCAACAGCAAGAGTCTTGCAGAGGTAGTGGGGCAAACTCTGCTAACGTACCGTCACTGAAAGCAGTTGAATGATGGTAGCAATAAATCTAGAAACGAAATCTAAGATTAATAACTGAATAAAGCAGTAAAATAAATATAGCCACGTAGTTATCTCTATGTGTACTCTACTTTGTATGAAAAGAAGATGGAAAAATTATTACTCACAACCAGCTACAAAACCACTGATATGCCGTATCACCTGTAGTCTCTTCCATATCCATCCCTAAATTTCAGAATAACAACTTGATACTAACAGAGCTTTATTTATTACAGAGACAAGTCCTTACGTTTTAAAAGAACACAAATGAGAATTCAATGAATAAAACTGTCTTCTTTCTTCTTAATCAATTCTCTTAGAAAAAAAGTGACTACGCTGACAGTCTTTCAGCATGACTGAAGGACACACTTACCAAGGGAGTCCTCACCAACAGGGGCTTGCCTCCAGGTGTATCACAGGGACCAGCTAGCTAAAGCATGATAGCTGTTTAATGTTCAAGTTAAAATACAAATACAATACTTCTAGCATATTGAAGGGGAGGGGGCAGGGTTTTTTGTTTCTTCTGTTTTTTAAGTAAATTGAAATCTCCTGGCCAAGAGGAAGTTTAAAGAACTCCTCACTACATTGCTAGTCTGAACGTCCCAAAACAACCATAATCCAGCAGTCTTGGTAATACAGGATGAGTATGAACCATCTCCATCACTGTCATCTCCAAGTACATGAACACAAGTTCATTGAGTTTTTAAGTAAGGGATGACATAATCCAAACCACAACCGCACCTTGCAATTTCTGAAAAAGACTCCATCTGGTTTGCCACGGGTTCAGCTGTATTAAAACACAGGTATGCAGACATGAATATTGGAGTTTTCCACCATGGCCAAACTTGCTCTCCTTGCCACACATTTTGTGGGTCACACCCTTCTTCTGACTAACACTCTGCCACACCCAGAAAGTTAGCATGACTGCTCATACGACTTCACAAATCAGACATGAGAGTTTTCAACCTACTGTTTTAAACCTTTCAGCATCTGTGTTTTTCTCTTTTCTATGACCTTTTCCCATGTCTAAGACATGAAATTAAGACACACTGACATTCAATCTTCAACTGATCGATCCTGTTCCTCTGCATTTTGTTACAAGCACACACTATTTTATTAGTGCTAGTTTATTAGTTTTTCTTTTTGACCTACTGAACAAGCATGAAACACCCTGAACTCTGCTTTTGTCTTAATAATAACAAAATAAACATTTTCAATAAATCTGTTTCAGCTACAGATTTTAAAAAAAACTCTAACTTTAGTTAATTCTTAGCTTCTGATATTTAAAACTTACTTTTTCCTCTCCATTTAACACTCTGAAAAGACAACAATGACTTCAGACCTCTCTCAATCCTGTTTTTAGTACCTTTGGAGAAACTGAATCCAGGCCCTCCAGTTACCTCTAATGTAATTTAAAATGTATCTTATGAAGAACAACACATCTTCTCAGATGTCCCAGAACATTAATAATCTGGATTAATATTTTAAAAGTACATGTCAAAAAAAAATCTATCTTTTCCCCTATCAGTTCATCCAAAGTTCTTGTGGAAATGGGCTGTTCATTAAAAGAAATAAAATACTTACTCAGGGATATTTAATGCATTTAATAAACATTTTTATCCCACTGGTATAAAAAGATAGAAGTTGGAAGTTGTCTTTCCAAAACAAACTTGTATTCCTGAAAAAAATGTGACTGTGTCCCCAATGTACCAATTACTTAAGCTGATCACTCATCTTTGCCCTCAGATAGCTATTCAGTTATAACTTGCTTTTTCTGTATTTAAACTGTAACATCATTTCAAACATACCAATAAAATACATGAAAAACACTCTGTCTGTCCAGTGATTCTGGATAAGACACTTGCTCCCTTGTGTATCACTGTCTGCAAAGGTAAACAACATGGATTAAAACATTAACTTCCACAAATTTATTGCATTAAAGATCTACTTTAAGATCTATCAATGAAAGTTAGGTAAGAGCTAGGTATCTTTCCTAATGTATTTTTGGGCTAGGCATACTAAGCAATTAAAAAAAAAATCAAAAGACTTCACAAGCTCTTTGAGATATTTTTAGTTTTGCTCTTATTTGGTTCCAGGTTCTAGTAACTAGATCAAACAAATTTTCGAACTCACTGCAATAACGTCAGCTGACCAGAATCTAGTAAATCCCTTCAAATCCTGTTTCAATTTTTTTTTTCAAGTTCACCACTTCGCGTTATAGCCTNCCCTTCGCGTTATAACCCTTTAAAAAAAAAAAAAAAAAAAAAAAGAAAAGAGGACTAAACCTGTCCGTATGCTCAGTACAAATTTTCAGTGGCTGAAACACTCTCATCAGCGTGCTCAAACTAGGGACCACACCTCACCTTACGCATCTGCACCATGCCCTAATTTCAGGATGACACACTGCACTACCCACTCTCTCTAGCACCAATACATCCTCACGAGCTCCTCTCCTCTCCCCACCCCAACCCACATTTTCCTGGCACATGCCCTTAGCCCCTCTTCCATGGGAGGAGGACTGACTACCTGCTTGGTGGGAAGAAGTAAGACCTGATACGCTTGTCCAGGGGAAGAAGGTAACATGACTCAACTCCAGGTCACAGCATAATAGAGCAGACTGTATTCATGTCTGCACACTATGTACTACTGCACACTAAACATCTGCCTTTGTGTCCTAAAAACCCAGTGTAAACATGCTGCCCACGCCTTCAAATGACAAGAAGCTGGGAAAAAATGTATTTGGGTTAAAGCACGTTAACTACCTCACTAAGAACGTCAAGTTTCATTAAGGACCTCATGTGTTAACCTTACTGATAGCTTGAAAAGAGACAAAGCTGGCTTAAAAGAACCCATCTTCTGGTCACAGTTCTCCAATTTCCACTTGTTTGCATACAGCCATTTATCAGACATTGGCTCTCCGAAGCTGTTAAGGAAAAATAACAAGATTCATGCCTAGGTGCTTGATGATCTTGGAATAAACAACTATTAATGCTGTATTTCATTGGTGATACTGATAGATAGTAAAGAATGCCTCAATTGCAGGATGATCTAAATTCTTTTAACATTCAGCTTCTCTTTTTTTTTTTTCAGTAAACAGTGCTTACATCAATAATAGCCATTAAGAATATAAAGAATACCATCATCTAAACCTTTTCAGGAGAATAAATTCTTCCCAACTCTTCTCATTGCATGAGAAGATCTGCTTCATTTTTTCAATAGATTTCTATTTCATTTCCTGGAACTCTTCAATTCTAGAATTCAGGTTATTCAATAAATGCAAAAGCTTTTGAGAAAAGTTAAAAGTTTACAAGTTAAAAACAGAAACCCACACAGCTACCTACAACACTGCTTATTGTGTATTTTCACACTTGCAACCATTCCCCTTGTCGATAACAGAAAAAGACACCTGTTGATATCCAGGTGAAGTGCCTTTCAATGGCTTTTGATCTGACATCCAAAAACCCTTGCAATCTACAGGTTACTTGTAGGTTCATGAAAGAAAGGGCTACAGAGAAGCCTCTGCCAAACTGTGGCAGAGCCCATCAATAGCGAGCTGAGGTTTGTCCTCCACCCACCATCATCATCCCGCTCCAAGCATTTCCACTGTGACTGATTTCCACCATGACTTTTCCTCTCCCCTCCTTTGGGCCTTCACTAAAACTAGGGCAATATTGTGAATTTTCAACTGATAATCAAATCAGAGGGATGGAGGGGAGGTAAGGGGAAGCAGGAGGATGTGGGGAAGAGCGTTAGTTCAGCCAGCCCAGTAACATGATCCTGATCCAGCTGATCGAATAGCCAGGCAAGCATTAATACTGGCAAGTCTACTAATTTTCACGACTGCAGAGTTAACAGCTTGCAGCACATCTGAAATCACACGCCTTCAGAAGAGCAAGTCTACTGAGAAGAGGTCTCTGTTTGCCATATGGGGGTCCACACCTCACTTGGAATTTTTTTCTTGAAGATCCACATATAGGAAGTTTGTAAAACCACTGATTTTCCTAATTTAACACTGAAGGAATACTAAAAGCAAGACATTTTTAGTCAGAACCGTATTTAACATTTCCATGAGTTTTTAGATTCTGTTAACGAAGACTTTTAAAGCAAAAATTATATTTATGTAAACATTCAAGAATGATTACTATTCAGAAGTGGAAAAAATGAAAACATTCTACCATTTTTTTCTACCCTTAGTCCTCAAAAATCCATCTTGTTTCTGCTGAACAACCCCATCCCAAAGAAAGTCCGGAGGGCACGGCCTCCTTTTAGTACTACTGTAAACCTAAATAAAGCAGCAGGATGAGCTGAATGATGATAACGAGAAGAAGAACAGAGAGAACCCTTGGACCAGAGGGTTCTCCAAGGTTTGGACATGGCCAAGGACTTGACTCAGTAACCTAAGCAAGGAAGGGTCTGTAGCTAGTGAAGCTACAGGGAGGTGGCCTTCTGTGTGAAAAAAGTGTGGGATTAAAAACACTTCTGTATCTCTAGCTACAATACACTTGAAGACAGTATTTCAAAAGAAAAAAAAAATTTGTGTAAAATTGTAATATGAAATCTTAAGATTAATGTCTTGAAATTTAAATCAGAATAAAAACAATATTCGAGGTCTGAAAGATAAATCAGAGAAATAATAGAAGGTAGTTATTAAGTATTTGCAATGAGGGACTGCTGAAGCATGGCAACAAATTTCAATGCAAGTAATCTCTTCCACATGTACAGAAAGAACAGCTTCTTCATTTCAGGTTATTTAAATAGCTCGGCTCAACTACTTATCCATTTAAAATGAAGCAACTGACTGGAGGCTGGAGAAAAGCAAAAGGCCCGTTTCCCAAATTATGAAAATGCCCAAACAGAAGCATCTGCCCCAGTGCAACTGGACAAAAACATTCCACCAAAGCTTTACATTAGTTAGGTCATTAACACACCCTACTAGAAGCATAAAGATAAAAGCACAAAATTCAGAACAGGCTACAAAAGCTACAGAACTTGGACCAGCTCATAAATTCTATATTTCTGGTAGGAGTACTAAAGCTACCTCCTTTATACCTATTTCAACTGGAGTTGAAGCTATTGTAGCATACACATACTCAGGAGTGCAAAATGAAAAAGCTTACAGAAGGTATCACATTAATCTTGCAACGAGTTGAAAAGTGGCCTATTTTAATAGGTACCAAGCAAGAAGAAATTAAATTTATTCAGGAAAAGAGTCCAAGCAAGTATAAATGCAAAACAACACTTGAGCAATTTAAAGCAAAATTAATGGTTAAAATAAACCATGAAAATCCCATCAAAGGTAATAAAGACAATATTTCAAGAGTAAACCCAGAGATGGAAAAATTGTTTAGAAAAAGCAGCAAAGCATGAAAAGTAAAAAAAAAAAAAGACAGTATGAAGAAGACTGAAAAAGAGTCAGCTCCCTTTCCAATAAATGGGTTCATGAGTGATATTACCCACACACAAAGTAATAAATGAGAGCTAAAACATCTAATATACAATCAGCAACCTTTAAAACAGTCACAGCTACAAAATAGGAGCAGTGAAAGCTACAGCTCGCTGATGCCTATTTGCTGGATGCTTTGGTTTGAGAAGGGTTTTATAAGTTTTACGCAGAAATCATTTAAAGCATCATTAGATTGGAATGAAAACTTTTCCACAGTATAGCAAATACTCGACAATTTAGGGCAGGATGTGCAAAACTATACCACATCCAACTGAAACTGCAGGGGGATGGAGGTGATCAGAATGTAATTACCTGAGCTAATTATCTTGCATAACCCCAAGCTGTGTGCCACTCTTGCAAAATTGTCATGGGATCTCTCATGGCAACGTGTTAAACCTTCTGCTTTAAGTTTAAAGAGAGACAGTAGTCAGAGAAGCAGCTTTTATTAATATTACTTTGGGACAAGCCCAATATTCAGAGGAAGCAATGCAGCACACCAAACATCAACACCATTTCCTGAGTATTCTTTGGAGGTCTTATTCACTCCCTGGATTAGTCCTTAGATTGCTTCCTTTTAAGGCCCTGTAACAGTGCGACAGCAGAGATAGCCAGCTTCAAACAGGATGCACAACTGCCTCCCAAAACAAACCGTGTACACTTCGGAGGTGTCCCGACTTCTGATAGCAGCCCAGACTGATTTGGCAAGATACACGGGAAGAATTCAAACTCAGGACACCCCTTTGGAAACTATGGAAGGATTACAAATGCTGATGGTATGGTATTTTGACAGAAACTTGGACATAGATTGCTTCCAACAATTGCTCAATTTCCCACTGCTCACAGATGTATTAATACCATGCTACCAAGGAACAGACTGCACGATTCGTTTTAGATCACTGATTTTCTCCTGCAAAGTCCCAGAAGAGCAGCAGACCACTAAAACAGAAAGAACCCGACGTTTTATTACGCACTGAAAAGATGGGCTTTCTTGGGAAACTGCCTTTAACCGAAATTGTTTGGAATAACTTCACAAGGCTCTGTATTTCAGGATGTATTTCAGAGAACTGTAAAAGCGTT
The DNA here is from genome assembly GCA_013400875.1 of Anhinga rufa. Classification (NCBI taxonomy): domain Eukaryota; kingdom Metazoa; phylum Chordata; class Aves; order Suliformes; family Anhingidae; genus Anhinga; species Anhinga rufa. The sequence continues at coordinate 5,578 of VZTV01017024.1, read as the reverse complement.
AGCCTGAGCGCCTTTATTGATGTTACTGTAAACTTGAACACTAAGACAATTCAGTTCTTTAAAAATATAGATGTTTGAGAGGAGCTTGTTTTCCCTGAAGAGCTTTATGTATGGATGGCCAGCAAGTGTAATTTTTCCAGCCTAAGGAGGAAACTCCAGCTTTCTCTAGTTTTATTGTAAACCACAGAACATCCAGAACACTGTAAGACACTTTGCAAAGAAGACAAAGAAAATAAACTAATCTGGTTCAGGTTCTGTTGTAAACGAAAATTTAATTTTTATAAAGCCCTAAGGGTTATATTTAAGGCTAGTATTTTAAGAGAAATAATAATAATTATTTAAAGTTCATTTTCTATTTTCAATAGCTGACCATTAAAGACTTTTTAAGGAGTAAAACATAGCAATGAGCTCATGCTACAATAGCTGCATTATCACCCAGAAATCAGAAAAAATATTTATTGTTACAGACTGAGAAATTACAGGAAGAGACTCTGAAATATATTGGTATTGCAGAGCACAAGAGTACTACTTAGCTTTATACCTTCCCACACTACAGCACTCGATGTCAATCCTCAAGTCCGTGTTTGCTCCTATTAGCAATTAAGTACAATGGAGAGCTCTAGGTTGCCACCGAGTAAGTTGAAGAATGTTGGCAGTACTACTTTTAGCTAGGATCGCGTGTTACAATTATCGCAGTGCCCTCAAGTAGCTCTTAAGGCACTGCTAATGCTTTCTTGGCTAATTAAATTAAGCTAATCTCGTATACATTTCTAAAATGTCTAACTAATATGCTGACATAATTTAAGAGTGTTTATTTCACAATAAATTCATTAGCTTTCTTGATCAATATTTTGGATTTGTGTTTTGAGATGACTGAGAAAAATTATTTCAATTGCCTAATAAGCCAATAATCACAACTCACTATCTGAAGACATCAGACATCAATAAATCTAGAGCACAAATTTAGCCAGTTATGGTCACAGTATCCTCAATTCTTTCATAGTATGAATTAATTCCACTGGATTTATAAAGCCTTGTGTTACAATTCTATGTTTCTGAAAGCTTCGGAAGATTTTCATGCAATTTTTTTGTCAGAATACTTTAATAGAAAGCCATAAGACTTGCCAAGTTTTAATGCTAGAAAGAAAAAAATACATATATTTTTATATGAAGATAGAATATAAATATATGTAAGGATAGCTTCAATTTCTATTAAATCAATCCTGGAAACAAGATGAAAACATAGCCCAGTTTTTCCTCTCTGTACCCTCTCCATGCACTCTGCTATGACATCATTTCAGAAAATAAATTTCTGGGCTCCTTGATCCATTTAGTGAGGGATTTTGTTCATTTTAATCTGGCTTCTGGTCAGCGGACACACATGTATTCATCTCTATCGCTGAATGCGTGGTCGCCAGTCAATAATTCAAAACAGTTTACTTTTCAAAGACTGACGTCATTGCTTTCTCTAAGATGAGCAAGTATCACAGAGGGAATACAGAGAATATGATAAAGGCATTTAGACTATTACGGCCCATTTCCACAGAATGTGTGCTGCTACCAGATTCAGATCAAACAGAATGGACACTATTAATATATAACTTGACATAATATTGAACTGGAAGACTAGAAACTTAACCCAAGTTCTTGGGAGAGGAGGGATTCAAGGCCATTCTTGTAAATGTATGCAAAAAAAAACGCATATGTATACCAGAAAAAGCCAAGAGGAAAAAAGGAGAAGAAGGAAAAAGAAAATAGATATAGAACAGGTGGAAGGCAACTCCTAACCCCTCATCTCGTCTAATCAGCATCTTAAAGAATGCCATTAGATTACTAACTCAGTTTTTGTTGCTAATAAGGAACAAATAGATGATCTTTTAAAATACATTCTGAAAGGTAATTACAAGCATTGCCACTGAAGAGCATTTCTCTGGGAGTCCAAGTCAGAACCTCCATGGAAGACAATTATGTCACATAGCGCAAATAAGAAGCGCACCCTCTCTGCCAGAGCTCCGAAGCCTAGCTGCCCATTAACCCGATTAACTGCTGGTAGTAAGACCAGTTTACTGACATGACACATGAAAGACTTCAAAAGGACACACTGTTCCAGTCAACTTTGAAAAAAATACATACAACTGCATGAAAATGATCCCAGTATGCTTTCTGCATGGAACACCGCTTCGCTATCTGTCTGCCAACAGTCACTTCCAAAAGCAAAGACTTTTGTCTTCCTACGGCTATACTTGTTCTAATCACTAAAATCCTTCCTTGGCACTACTTCAAGAAGATTCAGGAGCTCAGAAAGATGCTGTATCGCTGACAAATACTTACATCTGAAGAATACAGTTGTACAAAGACAACTTTAGAATACAGTGGATATATATAGAACAATATTCATAGAAGGGAGGAAAAAAAAAAAACAAACACCAAAACCAACCTTTCTGCATAACTTCTGCTCATCTTTGGTAATCACATATTAAAAAAAAAAATCTACCTCAAACACATGAGATTTGTTGTGAAATGAAACAAGTCTATTCCCATATACCAAAACATACACTTAACTTTGGAAGAAATACTATTTTAGAAGCATGGGTAATAACCTGGGTTGTATTTACAGATTTTATCACAATATTTTGCACGATCTCCTTTCCTTACACCATGACAGTAACATAATTTAAAGATTTGAACGACTGGTAGTAGAGAAGTACAATTTGTAGATGGAAAATATTTGGACGGAGGTTCAGCTTATTTTTTTTAGCAGCAGTAAACTCTGCAAAGTAAGCTAGTAAGAGTTACACCAAACTTACAAAAGGCAAAGTTACACCAAACTTTGCCTCACAAACCACAAGACCCACGATATGAATAAACAGAAACTGCAGGCTAGAACAAGCAGAACAGCTTTTTACAGCTATGGTGCTGCATCCCCATGAGTCTTATGAAGTTAAACAAGGAAGAAATAGGGGACAACAAGGAAAAGTAAAATTGGGGGAAGGGAAAAACAGCAAAGCATGAAAGAATGGAAGGAGAAGCACAGAAGGTATAGAATATCTAGTCAGTGATTTTTTTGTTTGCTTGGTTTTTTTGTATTTTAAAACTAAAAGGATGGGGGCAAAAGGTTTTCTGACAATTCCGGGTGTCATCCTTCGGATCTGCCTCTGGCTGCTACTGCTGTTTTTCTGCTAGTCTGACCAAGTTCCTCCTTATCAGAGGCTGGGGCACGGTCAGTTGGTGGTGCCTGGCTGTCAAACGTTTTGACCCGCAATTTTCACTTCCATATTTACGTTGCTTTTAAAATACATACACAGATCAGGCACTAGCCTAAACCTTCAAAGCAATACGTTAAGTTTCATCACAAAAAAAAAAAAAAAAAAAAGGCCTGCCTGTAATTTTAAACATGCAGTTGCTGTCAACAGATCTGTTTAGAACACGGAAAAAAAGAGGCTCCCGAATGTTTGCTCCCAAATGGAATTTACCAAACGTCGATTTTCCAAATCGGGCTAGAGGATTCGCTTGTCGCTAGACCGTGCAACCAGAGATATTATAGTAAGTTGCGCTGGGAAAGCACTCGGCTTAAACCTGACGGCGAGACTACATCCTTGGGGCGGGGGTGCCACCGAACCGGGGGGCCGCTCCCGAGGTCCCCCCTCCCGCCGCGGCCGCCGCGATCGCCCGCTTCAGCCGAATCGAGGTCATTTAGGGAGAAGCGGGG
>VZTV01017022.1:0-41887 GCA_013400875.1 Anhinga rufa | reverse complement strand
CACAGATATTGATGAATGTGAAACCAGAGATACCTGTCAGCATGAATGCAGAAACACCCTAGGAAGTTACCAGTGTACTTGTCCATCTGGTTATCGCCTTACACCCAATGGCAAAACCTGTCAAGGTACGACGATCCCTTTGAGTGTTGAGACATATATTTGTAAATAAATAAGATACAAATCACGTTCAGTACATGTGTAAGCCACCTCTTTGAATTTGCTATATGGGATTCAGCATTCAAATTTCAAGTTTCAGAAGTTTTTATATTTCACATTTTAATGCTTCATAAAAACACCAGCAAATTAGACAACTGCAATTTCTTATTCTCTGAAGTTTCCTCCTAAGACCTTACATTACGCATTTAACTCCAGGCAATAGACAGCAGCTCTAGGGTCAAACCCAATATAATCCTTAACCTGCTTCTGTCAAAAAAAAGGTACTGTCAGATTTCCTGATCCACATTAAAAAAGGACAGCATAAAGAATGAACTAATTAGCCTCTGTTGACAAGACAGCTATGGTTTTTGTCGGAGCGTAGCTGTAGGGCAGCTTTAGTGCAATACACCCTCTTGCACAGTAATAAAATGTCAACAGTAAGAAATGCACGTTATTGGAACTCCTGGCTCCAGTGTCTCAAGCAGCAAGACCGGATTCTGAAAGATTTCACTGGGTGCAGAGGTACACTCTGCAGTCTGCTCGGCCTTTACTGACCCAGCTAGTTTTTAACCCTTAATTTCTTCTACCAGCAGTTGATCATTTGCATATTTTTTACATTCAGATATTGATGAGTGCCTCGAACAGAACATTAATTGTGGATCAAATCAGATGTGTTTCAACATGAGAGGGAGCTACCAGTGCATAGACACGCCTTGCCCACCAAACTATCAGCGAGAGCCTCTTTCTGGGTACGTTTTCTTTTCAGCCCTTTTTCACCCACCCCAAGCTCGATCCTTAACCTGTGTTCATCAGAAGAAACTTTATCTAAGTTTGACTGACACCAGTACAGCTCATCCTAGCAAAAGATGAAGCATTGACGTTCGAGATGCTCATCGGTTTCTCGAGCAGCAGTATTCCCCGTTTCCCCTGCAGCATTTTGCTGTTAGTTCAAAAGGAAATAACACCAGAATGTTCTTTTACTATATGACCTCTGGTGGGCAGCACGCTGTGATTCTTTCTGCTGATTCAGTGTCGTTCATTTGTCACTTAAGGGACTGCCTTTGCATCTAAGTTTTCTGACTTCTCTAAAGGCCTAACTTGCCATCAATTTCAAAGCATTTAAAATAGTCGTGGAAATAATGCTACAGTTCATGATAAGTTTTATTAACTTTTAAGGTATTTATTTCCCTGTTCTGGAAAGCATATCTTAATTTCTTTTAATCTTTTAAATACTCAAGAAAATGGCTTGTTTCTCAGTCAGAAACTCTCTTTTGTGATCAAACTGAACTGGAATGACACTTAAGTTGACATGGATAATGTTCTTTGACCTCTGTTATTACTGACAAGCAGAGCTAACAGATGTCTCCTATTTTGACTTTTGATTAATAGAAGTAAAATTTGCCCTTCTTCGTTCCAAATTTTTTATTTTATGATCTAACACACAGACACCTCAAATGGAGCTGCCTGGTATATTTTAAACCAACTCTAATGTTTAAGAGCACGGTCACTAAAAGATACACTACTGACTTCAACGACAAATACTGTATTCAATATGTTTACGTTACATCTTGGCACTTTCTGAGATGATCCTGTTGAGGAAAATGGGACATGAAACTAGCTGCAACTTTAAAGGAACAATGGATAAAGAGTGCATGAGCATGTTACCTCTATAGAGAAATTTAAATTATGCAACCGGGTTAACAGGAGAAGAATTTAGCCTTTAAGACCTATTGCAGTACTTACGATATCACACCTTCTCCCTGGGCTAAAGCGCTCTGCTTATTCCTAGGTTCTGTCTGAAAAACTGCCCAGCCAACGACTTGGAGTGTGATCCGAGTACCTACGCCTTGGAATACAAACTCCTATCCCTCCCCTTTGGCATAGCTGCTGGTCAGGATTTAATCCGACTGGTTGCCTATACTCACGATCAAGTCATGCACCCAAGGACAACTTTCCTAATGGCAGACGATGACCCAGCAATCCCATTTGCCCTGAGAGATGAGAACTTGAAAGGAGTCGTGTTCACCACCCGACCGCTGCGAGAGCCAAAGACTTACCGCATGGGAGTCAGAGCCTTATCCTACAGCGTCGATGGAAATATTGAGTATCGGACAACTTTCATTGTTTATATAGCTGTGTCAGCCTATCCCTATTAAACACCCAAACTACTGGACAGTAATCACAGTATTTTAACCACATTCATAAATGCCGATGGGTATTACCACTTCCAGACTGACTCTACTGCCTGCCAAACAGTTGGTGAACCATGTCACTTGAAAATGGTGCTACGCTCTTTTCTTTTTCCCTCCTTCTCTGAGGCTGCTTATCCAGTCCCATTATTCCAATTCAAGAGGAAAATCCGTGGCTTTGAGGACCTGTTACCACTTGCTTTATTTATTACACTGGAGTAGTCATTTTCCACAGTTTGTTCTGAAAACCAGCGGAAAAATCAAAGTAGGAGCTGAAGTGTGTGGTCAAAGCAGTAAGCAAGGAGCAGCCTCTGTTGAAAGCAACTAAAGAAAAGCCTAACCAGAAAAAAAAAACCCAAACCGTAATTTCAAGTGGTCTACATACTTTAAAAGTTGCTAGGTGTTTTACAATTTTATATCTATTAGAATTTTTTTCTTATCAAATACCTGATAGAATTAGGGCTGTTATATACTATGTTGTGTGCGCAAAAAACCAAACAGCACTGCACCTAATGGTTGCAAATGCTGAAACGAAGGGTATTAAAGTTTGTTTTCAGCTAAAGAATCTACAGTAGAATGTGGAACTGGTACCTTTGATTTCCATGCAAGTTTAGAGATGTCACTATTCTTCTGGAAGAAAAAACAACATGGCTACTTCTACTTTATACAGCAGGTATCTTATAACTTTATTTTTTTTTACTCTGACATTCTGGTATAGCCATTTATTTAGCTCAAAACCATATCCATTTCAGTACTCCCAACTCAGTTAAGATGTTTTGGGGTTTTTTTTTTGCAAATGGAACATTTTCCTCCAAAGAGGATGTAAGTTTGGTTCAATAATGTCAATACACTGTACACAGGTAATTTTGCCAAGATGTATTCTATTTTTATGAAAGTGTATATATGTTTTTTCCTATGTGTATTTTCTATGCAGTATCTCAAGACTGTTTTACAGTTAAGTTTGCATAAAAGGACAATGCCAATACATTGAAAATAATCAAAATAAAAGTTCCCATTGCCTTTGAGATTGCTGTGAGTTTCATCACTGAAAAAAATTCTTTCCCATTTGTAAAGCCTTCAGTGCCGGCAAATTGCAGAAGGTAGGGTGCCTCGCAGCTGGAGCGCTGCCTGCACGAATGCAGCCAAGGCTCCTGGTTTTCGTGCCACTGCCTTCCCCACAGCCTTCAGTTCTTCAGAAAAAGTCAGGGGAACTGGGGCACTTACCGTCAGACCTCTTGTTTTATCCAGAGCCTACTGAGTAGGAGACATCTCATTTCCTCAGAGGAAATGGATTTTGCTAAGAGTTAAATTTTTGTTGCATATAAAGGCAGTATTTGTTCAAAATATACTCATCTCATTGCCAAACATGAAATAAGTCACTATAATTCCAATGCATACTAAAAAACAGAAAAGAAAGTCCATGAAGGGCATTAAGATTGGTGCCCACTGGAAATTACCAGTGCTCACTGTGAAGGTTTTGCAGATTTCAGTCAAAGTGAGAAAGAGATGTCAACAGAGCCCCTCCAGTTGAGAACTCCACCGGGGCTGAACTGTAGACTCTCAGGTTCCTGTGTGGCATGATTGGGATGCAAGGAATGGACCAAGAATAACTCATTTCACTCGTTTCAGTTGAAGTGCATTTTTACCGACAGGGTCAAACTGCTCTGCAATGGAATTTTGACTCTATGCTTCGATTGTTATTAACCGTCCCTAGTGAAAGCCCCACCGCTTCTCCCCTAACCTTGCTGTCTGTTCATTTTCCATTGCAACAAGTGATTTAAGATCATTTTGCTCGTCATACAAATGTATACAAGTGGCAGACTTCAAACAAAACGGGTTTGTTTCTCGGAAGCCTGACTTGAAAAATAAAAGCAGTTTAGGAAGAAAAAGAAGGTAACTCTCATGACAAAGATGACTGAGATGATGCTGCCCCAGGGTTGAGGGACCAGCGGGATTTGGGTCATTGTGAGCTTTATCATTTTTCACTCGTTGACTGGTTGAAGGGAATTACGAGTAAAGGAGCACTTGTGTCATGCTCTTCTCTTCCTTGGACACCTTGATCTGTGTTATGAATTTCCAGTCTCTTTTGCTTTAAGAGAAGAACTGCAACCATGTTAAACTAAATCTCAGAGCAAGTATACCTGCCGCAGACCTACCTCCACAAGCTACCTGACCCTGTTTCTAAAAGGCTGGAAAGCCCATTGTCTATTATTAGTTTTTCTATTCTATCTTGAGAGCTCGGAGGCAGGTTAGTGCGTGTGCACGTGTCCACCTACGATTGTGTGTTTGTTAAAGATTTAAATCCTCATTTCATAAATGCAAGTTTTAAATTTTATAAATACAACAAATATTCTACTGTACTTATTCCTACTTTAGGTAAGGCTAGCAAAACCCTGGCTGCACTTTTCAGTGTCTAGGGGTTGTGCGGGTGAGCCTGCAGTCACTTCGTCCAATCCCTTCCACTCGTCTGCAGAATTATTTGCAAGACCGAAGGTTCATTGCGATTCTGGGAAAGGATGATGCGGTCTCCCTATCATTTGTCCCGAGACGTTTTGCAAATGTCCTCCTGTCACAATCAAGCCTATACAAAATGATCATCTGAAAGACGGTCTATGCAAAAGGAAATGCAGGTGAAAATTGGAGCAGACAGCATGCAAACAGCTAATTCTGAGTAGCCCCACCTGCAGGTATAGGCCAGGCTCCCTATATCAGTCGGCATCACCCCTCCATCGGAGAGGCGGAGCGTACGTGTGCTTCTGCACGGGTTTCCTCAGTAGGCAGGGGACCTTGTTGAGGGGGATTTTAAAAGCCGACTGATGTCCTATTGCCAGCCCAGATACACCATCAGGTTTCTTTAACCCGTTCTCACTGGCTGGCTGTAACCTGGAATAACCGGAGCTGGTCCCGGAAGCCATCCCGGCTTTCCTTGAGGAACCCCATTTGTGTTTGCATCAGTGTTGAAAGGGAACTGCTGGCCTTATCTCAATCGTCATGATGTATTTTAATTAAAGAATGCATCAAAGAATGTTGGCAATTAATGACTTCCTAGCTAAAAGGCTGCTCCTCCTTCACCCTGAGGAATGGACACAGCCCTGTAACTGTCTCTTTGTGGTCAGCATTAAATAGCCACAGACGCAAAGCAAGGGCAAAGACGTGACGGTGAAGCCGCTGTGGAAGGAGAGCCGATGAGCTGTAGGGAGTGATGAGAGGCACCATGCAAAGAATCAGTTAACTAGCTGAACTGCAGACGTGATCCCTTCCCCAGAGAGAGTGAAAGTCCCTCCGTAAATATCTGCCTACTTAATTGCAGAGCAAATGCTCTTCCTAGCATGCTAAGAGCAGTATAGGAGAATCTTATCAAGTTCTTATAAAAAAATAAAAAAAAACGAACACCAAACCACCACACCAAATAATAATTTTTAAAAAAAAAAAAAAAGGAGGTCCCAGTGAGAGCCATGGTTTTGGGGTAGTTCAGAGATGTGCTGAATAAACAGGTAACGCTTCGATGCTCCCTGGTGCCTCTACTCCCACCCTGTGTACAAGCCTACTCTTTCCACTGCGCATTTGATTCCCCAGGGAGGTATCGCGGCGTGTCCTCCCAACCCTAATCCTGAAACGGCGCCCCGGGACACTGCCTACCTTCCTGTGGTCCTGGGCCCCGCCTAGGCGCAAACTTGGCAACATTTAATTAACCACACTACCGTGATCAGACGTACCCTGTGACGGGTGGCAAACGTGCCTTCTACGTTACAGAGATGAATTTATACATACTGGTAGCTTAAGTGTGACAGCCCCTCTGCTGTGGAGACAGGCTGAGAGAGATGGGGGTGTTCAGCCTGGAGAAGAGAAGGCTGCGGGGAGACCTTATTGCGGCCTTCCAGTGCTTAAAGGGGGGCTGTAGGAAGGATGGGGACGATCTCTTTAGCAAGGCCTGCTGTGACAGGACAAGGGGTAACGGTTTTAAACTAAAGGAGGGCAGGTTTAGGCTGGATATAAGGAAGAAATTCTTTACAGTGAGGGTGGTGAGACCCTGGCCCAGGCTGCCCAGAGAGGTGGTCGATGCCCCATCCCTGGAGACATCCCAGGCCAGGCTGGACGGGGCTCTGAGCAACCTGCTCTGGTTGGGGCTGTCCCTGCTCACTGCAGGGGGGTTGGACTGGATGGCCTCTGAAGGTCCCTTCCAACCCAAACCATTCTGTGCTTCTATGAATTTAAAAGCTATTGAAAGGGTTCAACAGAGAATCGATGCAGAATTCATTGTACTGTCTGTTAAAGGAAAAACAAGTTACCAGATGAGAATGATGCTCAGAAAAGACAGGGGTAGCAGTGATTGACAGATAGGCGTCCACTTGCCAAGTAAGATCCAGACAGTCGATGATAAACAAAGCAGAAGGGGAATGAGTAAAGCGGTCGTCGTCACTCTCACATCAGCATGGCAGTTACGGGCAGGACTCTACTGTTGGGGTGCAAGTGGGAGCTCTGGTACCCTCTGACTTCAGAAGAATTTCTAATTCTGGCAGCTGAAATCGAAGGCTGCTGCCAATAAAAACTTGGCGTGTTATGACCTTTGCGATCCACAGATTAGTTTATGATGCTGGAATCCAACCGCCCACCCCCCAGTTGCACACAGGCAGAGAACAGGACACGCCGCACGGTGCGAGGAGCGCCGCAGCGCCACCACCTCGCTGGACGCGAAAGCAAGCTGTCTAGGACGTTTCCGTTTAACCTACTCCCCGAGGAAATGTGTCGTACAAATGTAAGATGGGTGAGGGCTGCCGGGCAGGTCCCACCCTTCTGTGTTTCTGCAGGAAGCCTGCGGGCAGATGAAGGATCCTCCCGCCCTCTGGGCTTCAACCTCTGCCTCAAATGAGATTTTTTTTGATTCAGCCCGAAACCAAATGGGCATCATCATCTGAACGATCCAGCACCACACTGCGAAATCGAACACTGAAGTCTGGAAATTTAAAACACCTTCTACACCCATGTTCATTGATGCTGAAGAGCCCGAACAGTCAATACCTCGCTTAAGCACAGCTGTGTTTCTTGCTGGGAAATCAGAGATGGTTTCAACTACTCCTGCACATGCAGCAATGCTCTGTTCACGTGGAGCTGCAGCTCCGCATGGGGTACAAGATGCCCTTAGTGACTGGCTTTCTTTGCCCTTTCTTTCCCTGGACAAACTGAGGAACAGGGTAGCTCTGTGTGTGAGCTGAAACAGAAAGGAAACACAAGAGGGTGCCAGCCGATTGCCAGAGCTAAATGGGGTGTTACGCCTCTCACAGCCAGCAGCATTGCGCTCATAAACTTGACATCCGAGCGCAGCGTATCCGGCCGTGCCTTGTGAATAACGATAAATGTAATCCCTAACCGGCAAGCACGTTTTTATAAACACATTTGTGTGTCTGGACACACTTACAACTCCAATCACTTTTCAGATCATTGAGTTCAGCGATTCAGCGTCTTCAGCGCCAGACAGCACGCACAGCCGATTCTTCTGGTTTGGTATCTTAATATTAGAAAGGGAAACAAAGAATACCTGCTTACAGATAAAAGCATATGGATAAAAAGAAGTGTTCTTTAATATTTTACACAAACACAGATTCAAACGATAATTTATGAATAGCCGAATGATGGGGGCATCAGAGACATGATCAAGCCAAGAAGTAGTTCAGATTACAGAACAAAGGTTAAGAAGTGCTCTTAAGTAGTGCTGGGCGACTGCTGCAAGGAGAAGAGAATCCCAGTTAATTTTTTCACTGTGTATGAGGATTATAAAACTGTGGCCATTTTGGGACCGTGAACAAGGTGAGATAAACCATGTAAGAAGCAAGAAAAAAACCCAATGGGTATAGCAAATACAGCACTTGCATTAGAAAGATCTTTGGGACTGGGCTCTTCTCAGCGGTGCCCGACGACAGGACAAGGGGCACCGGGCACAAGCTGGAACACGGGAAGTTCCACTGAAATCTGAGGCAAAACCCCTTTGCTGTGCGGGTGCCCGAGCAGCGGCCCAGGCTGCCCAGAGAGGCTGTGGAGTCTCCTTCCCTGGAGCCATTCCCCCCCCGCCTGGACGCGGTCCTGTGCCCCTGCTCTCGGGGTGCTGCTCACGCAGGGGCTGGACGGGGGGAGCTCCGGAGGGCCCTGCCAGCCCCTGCTGTTCTGTGAGTCTGTGTTCTGTGAAAACGGGAAGAGCTAGCACACAAGAGAAAGGACTGCACAATTCTCGTTCTTGATAGCTTAACTAAGTGGCTTGAAATGTAGTGAGATGCAGCTGGCTTCCTTATTAATAACTTCTCATCCCCTGAGAGTCCTAACTTGAAGTTATAGACTAGTTTATGTACAGGCCAAGAGAAGACATCTTAAGCAGAATCTCTCTCAAGCATATTTTTTGTTGTTGGTGGGGATTTTTTGTTAAATCTGCATGCTGCCTATGAAAACCCACAGTAAATCTGATGCGCAGAGTTCGCCTAGAATTCAGAGGGGTCCAGCCAGCTATGGACTGAGACAAGCCCCCCTCCAAACCTTTTAATGGCTTACCAAATAGCAGGCCCAGTCATACAAACCATAGTCTCCTTCTGCTTGGATCACAAGGACTACCTCAAGGAAGCCTCTTGTAGAGAATGCCTGAGAGGTATCAGGAGCTCTGATGACCTCTTGCATATGTCTGTCTGTCTGTATGTGTGTCTTGATGATCTAGCCCATCATGAAAGCAAGGCCAAGCTCTCTTGCTATGCAAAACTGTAACACAGCCACTGGCAAACACTTAAAGGTGTGCGTAAAGGCTTCAAAAAAAGAACTTACCTCATTTGGGGTCTACAACTTCAGAAGCAAAACCCAGCCAGGATCTCTGAAGAGAAGTGGCTCTGTTACTACCATCCCTAGTAAACATGGTGGGGCACAGAACGCAGCTGGGCTCCAAGCAACATCAAAGTCCCTCTAACAGGCTTTACAGCCACCGCGGGATTTTAGCTGGGTTGCCTCTAGAATCTGATGCTGTAGATGTAAAAAGTGAGGATGGCAAAGCTGGGAGAAGAATGGATTCCCGAATGCCACAGAACCAACAGAAGCGTGCCAGCTCTTCAGTGAAAGCAGGCCAACGAATGGGACTCCTCTGCGTGCAGAGAGGAAAACGCAAAGTTCTCTGATGCAACCGTGCGAGTGACCGAAACTGAAGAAGCAAAAATATATTGAGGAATCAAAATTAAAAACACGTGCTGAAGGGACTACAGGAGCCTTGGTGATAACCTGGGGGGGAGAAGGCACTCTTGTACCAGAACAGTACTGTTTCTGCGTAAATATCCCGGCAGTTCACCACCTGTGGACAAATCTTAAAGAGCAGAGAGCTTATGAGTAGGAGGTAGGCTGAAAAGATGTTCAAATCCGTGACAGAACTCTCACCTCTTTGATATCTTTTCTGCTTGAAGGAACCGGACCTTGAATACAAACCTTGTAAATAACTGATTACATCAAATGTATTCATCCTTCCTCGCCATCGCCTGCTAACAGAATTAGCTCACAAATCATCACGTATTTACCAACCGTACAGGTCAGATTGCTTTGCTCTGCTCTGGCCTTGTTTGAAAGAGAAAATTTGTGGTTTGCTTACTGCAATGCTCTCAGCGATGTGGAGACTGATAGAGACCCTCAAACTGGGTGTCACCCTGCAAAGCCCTTACCAAAATACTACTGCTAGCATGTCGCAGCTCATGCTTGGGAAAGGTTCTGGATGCATAAACGATGTTGTCTTTTAATAGATGAGGCTGTAGCACAGACGTAGTTTGTGTTCACCAACTGAAATGCACAGCAAGGTGATATTATGGTATTTTTATCACGTGTGGTAGCTTTACTGGAGGCAAGCAAAGAGCCATCAGTGATTACCAAAGAGTCACATCAAATGAAAGCCAGTCACAGCCTTGCTAAAAGCCCCTGACTGCCTTTGAATTGGACACCTCATCTAATCAAAATATCTCTTAATCATACAAGCAGTTCTCAGCAGATACCAAGAACAATAGCAAAAGCCAAGTTTTACTTAGAGCTGATGTAAAATGAATTTTCCTGGTAGAGATTTGAAAATGTTAAACAGGACAAAAAAGATGTGTTGCAGAATGAATTACCGCAGCATGAAAAAGAGCATCTGCAGAGCAGCTGGCAAAACCAGCCTGCATTTTGCTGAGAACTAGCTTTTTTGAGAAGCAAAGTTCTTATTTGAACAGTCAGGTTCAGGCTTTGCCAGACTAGCCGTTGTTTATTTATAAAGCCCTGTTGATTATCTAACTAAATCACGTAACACTGGTTTTGCTCCCACCTCGTGTGCTAGAAAAGAATTAACAGAAAATAACAATCACTGCATCTCCAGCCTGAAACTTGAATCTAAACCAGTCATGCTAAAATCTCAGACATTTTCATCATCTAGAGACATGTGAATAAATTAACCACCAGTGGATTCTTCCAAGTGTTTGTATGAGTTAGAACTGGCTGTGCCTGGGCATTTAGTTTGCATAACCCTTTGTAAGACCTGCTGTACTGTCTTCAACAAGATAGTGCTTTACTTGGTGCCTACTACACAGCTTGTCACTGTCTACCTCTAAATTGATTGTCGTGGTTTAGCCCCAGCCGGCAACTCAGCACCGGCACTAGGCCAACAACCACGCAGCCGCTCGCTCACTGCCCGCACCCCTGTGGGATGGGGGAGAGAATCGGGAGAGCAAAAGCAAGAGAACTCCTGGGTTGGNGGCAGAGCATGAGAGGCTGGAAAAGTCCTTGACTAGTTCAGCACTACCCAGCAACAACCAAAACACCAGTGTGTTATCGGTGTTACTCTCACACTAAGCCCAAAACACAGCCCTGCACCAGCTACAGTGAAGAAAATTAACTCTATCCCAGCCAAAACCATGACACTGATTTGTTCCATGCTTAACCTGACCCCTTAGTGCCATGGTCTGGTACTCAGCTAGTTTTCCAGTAAAGACAGTCCTAGAAGTGGAAGGTGCAAACATTGATACCATTTTGATGAAGACCTCTCACCACTTAAAGCTGTGCTGAGAAGAACCCAGACCTTTTTCTTCTAGCTATAATAAATCCCAGCCTGACATCCCCGATGGATAGATGGATAGATGGATGATGTCTGCTCAACCTAAACTGCCAGCCGTTGTTTCTTTCAACAAATGCTTCTGACACTGAGATACACAACCTGGACATCTTCAAATCCGATGTTTGACTGACTTTGACTGAAGTCAAGGTTTTTTTCCTTATGCATCATAACAACACAGCCATCTCTATTCACACCTAAAAAGCTGTTACAGCTATTACAGCATGAGCTCTATACGCCTAAGCATCGACTTTCCGACTGTCCCTCGATAATGGCAATAACCTTTTCTCTGACCACAGCAAATCCTTTTTCCCCCACTCAGAATAATTCTGCTCGCTGCTAGAAGAGACTATCTTAGTCTAATACCATAAGCTACTTCTTCTTTGCTTTCAAGTCCTCTACAGCTTTTCTTTACTGCCATGAAACAGCCTTGCTGGACTTTCAAATATGCTCGCGCTTCCTCTCAAAGTTTCCCTTTGCACTTGGCAGAAGTTACACACACACAGAAGCACTTGATTCTGCTCTTTCAAGTCTTTCTCCAGATTAGTCCTCCGTTAGGATGTCATTAGAGATAGAAGACAACGAAGGTGATAGTGAAATGCATACCTACAGGAGAGGACTCTAACAGCTTTTTCTGTACAAGTTATCTAAACAAAAATTAGTTTTGGAAGGTACTAAACGCCTTCCAGCGTAACATCATGTTGGCAAACAGCACTTTCATAATGATTTCCCTTATGAAGGGGTTGGTTATTGAGTTGTTTCTCTTCTCCCAGTTTGACAAGCTCTGCATCTAAACTCCATTCTGGTACGGACAGCAAACGCACGAGATACGTGTGCATGGATTTTAAGACCTGCTTTGCAACGTGCTCCTAGGGAAAGGGCAGGGGGTTTCTCTGCGTCTTAGGTATAAATGATGCACTGAAATTTGCCCACTGATACTACACCAAAACCTGGGATGCAGAAGCATTCTTGAAAATATGAACACCGCTATCAACAAAAATAGAGTTTTAGCTGGCAGGATATGACTAAAATGAGTCCCTGTTGCTGCTAAGTGCAAGCACACAGGAGTGGACAGTGACAGCCAAGGAAGGACCCAGGCTGGTCCAAGAAGCTTTGGGCTGCAGCTGGCCCAGTTAGACTTTGCCATATACTGCGAATAACAGCTGCTGCCACCCGCAATTGCGGGTCTCAAATTATGGTCTCACCATACTTCCACAACACACTGGGACAATTTCAAATCAGAAAACAGATTTTCACCCCATATTTGCTGAATCAATGTATAGGATTTTTTTAAAAAATGTTTGGGATTTCATTCTTTTGTTTTATTGTTTTCTGATGAGAGCAGAGCGCACACAGTATCGAAAGGCTTTGCTGATTTGCAGGCACATCGGCAGTTACGGGGTTGACCTTAGTTCGGAACTTCTGGGATGAAATTCTAGTTTTTTCAGCGTAGTGCGAGCATAGAAGGAATCTGCATTTTTAATATTTATAAGACTGTCAACAGAAGTAAGCGCCTGGCACTTATTGCATTCAGCCTTCTAACAGTGGAGGAAAATACACAGATACAATACCACGTAAGGGAGGCAACCACGGAGCACACATTTTGTTTACCAGGGCAGACTTCTTTCAGCTGCTGATTTGGTTACTATCTTGTTGGAATTTTACATTGAATTGTATTTTGCAAGGGCCAGTTTCAGCACCCGAGTGATATGTTTTTATTAATGATCAGGGCAGGGTGAATATCAGCAGCTGGTAGACCCAAAAGCTAGAGGGCAAAATTAGGATTAGAGTTGCAAACAGAGTTGATCAAAGGAAGATACTCCCCCAAAACCAGGATGCTGTTCAAAGATCAAACTGACACATTACACGTTAGACGGGAAAATACAATTGTGCAAACACGACATGCACGGTGCCTGCTTATGGCTGCTTTTCTAAAGGAACCGGGGTATTACTGAGGATCAGCAGCTGAATGAGCTAATGTTCTCGCACTGGGATGGGAAAAGCTTCCCACTGATACCTGAACAAAAGCACTGCATGTGAGACACGGGATGGATTCGTGTTTCATTCTTTTATTCGTTGCTGTATAATTGCATCTGGAATATCATGTCCAATTTCAGCCCTGTGTTCCGAGCAAGCTGTAGATCACCTTTGAGAGACTCTGATGAGAAAAATAATAATAGTTATTGCCTGAATTATCACAGAGGAGACAGATCTTTTCTGTTGCGAGATGTTCTCAGAAGACAATGTTTTATACTTTTTAGATTAAATCTAATATATTGCAACACACACAGAGAAATCAAACATGATAAGATTTGTCATTTCTGCTGTCAGTAGCAGCATTGATATGACAGTTATTCAGTGAATTTTCTACTCCAGTTTTCCATAGTTAGATTTTGTAAGTAAAGGAAATATTTGATTGCTTTTACCTATTGTGAGGTGGGTTTTGGGTTTTTTTTTAAGCTGTTTTGGTCCTATTTAAAATCAGTTTGCTTTGTAAGATGAGCAACAGTGCTTGTAAATCAGAACATCTGGCAAAACCCTGCGATCTGCCAGACAGTCTTGTGAAAGAGCAATCGCTCCAAATAAGTGTTATTTGCAATGCTCTTTAATATGATTCCAGACAGAGTGATTATATAAATGTAAGAAGCTTAAACGGGTGGAAGTAACATCATATCCCTGAAATAATCACTAAGCGTCCATGTTTTCTGAAGTTCACATATGAATCACAAGTGAACTACCGTCCTGGCAGAAGTCGAGGGTCCCAGAGCGGGAACGTGCATGGTGTTCACAGGGAAGAAAAAAAAAGAAAAGGAAAAAGAAAAAGGGAGTGAAAACTACAGATATTTATCATGCTCTATGGACATCCTCATTGTGCAAGTGACTACTCATAGATTAACTGAGGCAGCTAAGTTTGAGAACTAACAACTTAATTTGTTTAAATTTATTAAGAAATGGAAGGTTGGAATGGACTTCAAAAGAACATAACCTTATTTTACGGTTGGGCCAATACAAGTGTTCCCCTTTATTCAACAGTTATAAGGAGGGACTAGTGGCAAATACATACACTTTCTCACTCTTCACTATTTAGCGATGTGATTTTGCTACAGAATACATGAACTAGGAAAGCTGCATTTAAATATCCTTGTATTAACCTAAACAGGTATTGCAGAGATATTTTTCAGAAATCATCTTTGTCGTTAAGAAGATGCAAGTTTAAATTAAGCTTTGGTTCCAAAACTGGATTAAAAGATGGCCTTGGACTGTGATCAAGATGCTCTAACAGCGTCACCTGCAACAATAATGTAATCAACTTAAGTATTCCTTCTGATACTAAAAAAAAAACCACCTGGGTGGGAAACTGGGTTGAACAGCAAGAATGAATATTTTATCAAATTTTATGTGCCACAGGAGGCTGGAGATGCTACATGCCTTATCTGTTATGACTACTGTGGTACCCGTGGTTTTTCTTACTCTTATTCTCATAAAAATTTGCTTAAATGTCATGGTTAGCAAGAGAACCAGTGAGTGAACCACAGAGTTCATGGAACTGGAAGGACAAAGGAGTTCTCCCCTCCTCAGCCCAGGTACCCTAAGCCACTAAGAAAGCTGCAACTGTCCCCAGCAGGAAAGGGGTTTAAGCAAAATACTAGGGCCATCGGCGTTTGCGCTCCAGTGTCGGGAAGATGGGGAAATGGTGGTTGTTGCATCTCCAGGTAATTATGTAATGGCAAAGTTTTACTGGCTGCCTGAATAGGGCTCTTCAACAGATGGCCATGATACATGACTTAGTAAATGGAAATTAATCAGATCTATTTACAGTGAAGTAACGTCTCTAAAATAACTGTCCCCGCTCTACCATCTTACAGTAATGGGCTCACAAAATCACAACAGGTTAATAATGCAAGCTCAATTTCACTGTTCTCTTCTAGCAATGCAGACCGAGGGGAGAGCAAGGGAGGGACGCCAGGAAGGAGCTCCTGTGTCACCGAGATTCTTCTCCCACAGCATTTCACCTCATTCAGAAACGCATCCGGCCCCATCTCCAAACTCATTTGAACAGAAGGCTGCTTCAAAACCTCAGTGATACATTGCTTAAGAACCTTATTCTAATTTCCTGCACAATGTAACTTACAAACTGCTTAAAACTACTTGACTTTCGGCCGCCGTTGCTCTTCAGTCCCCCAGATCCTTATCGCCTGAAGGCATTTACACACAGGAATCAAAGCCCTTTGCTAGAATTAACAAACTAAACTCTTCTATGGTTTGCTCTTACATCTTTCCATTACTTTATTTTTTAACACAACCTCTCTTTTCACCTCTCTCAGTTTCAGTAACTGGTGCACGGGCAGCTTGCAGTATTCCGTATCAGACCGTGGGGTTTGGTTAATGTTTTTAGACTACTTTCTCTACTTTCACTGGATCCAGGACTCTGAATTTCTGAGTGTGCTGGTCTAAATGTCACCAGAAAAATCTCAACAACATGTCACAATAACCGCCAAGTTTTATCTGGCCACTTGGTTAACTTCGCTGAGTAACCCGAGCCCTCAGGAGGGGCGGCTAGGGCGTTGCCATTAAGTAACGCAGTCGTCAGCCCAAGCCAGAGCCCTGGAACAGAATGTTATGAATATAACATCAGCCCTAAAATGGTGCCAAACTCCTGCAACCTTTGCAAATTCCACAGCCAGCCATCTCACCCAGCCCCCGCGGGATTCCCAGAGACAGAAACACGTACGCTTATCTGCTGGCAGCGAGGGCCGCTCCTGTTTCCTTCGTGACTCTGCTTCCAGTTAGTCCCCACTGCCTACAGTTTGGCAGCCGATCACTGATGCCACACTGTGCTTCTGCTCACCCGTCCGGTGTCTGCGGCCCAGCCCGTTACCATCAACGCCCTGTTGGCTAAACAAACCAATACCTCATCTCCACCAATACTGAGGGATTCATTTATGCTTTCAGTGCCTCTCAGGCTTCAGTTACATCCCCTAGGATCTCCTCGAACTTTACTGCTCCAGGTTCAAGCTTGCCTGTAACAACGCTGCTAAGCTTCTCGTTAAAATACGATATTTAAAGTTTACCTTATTTGGCCCAATATGTCACTGGAACTAATAATGCAGCTGGTCAGAAGAGAAGGCGCTGTACCTACCAACGCTATACCCTCTAGTCACCATGTATTTCAGTAAATTTGAGGTGAAACAAAAAGGACCCATCCCATATCTACACCACCTACAAAACAGGAGAGTCAGGTAATAGTGCCCTTTGTGTTTTCCTCATCCGACAGACTGGAAAGAAACAGCACAATGATCTCTAGAAAGCCTCGAAACAATATTCAGGGTTTGTACATATTCTGAAACTCTTTTAGAATGGGAAGCTACTTTCCTTCTGCGTAACTCCTGGGAAGTTGAAAGCATCGTAAGGTTTAAAATTTATTATATGCAGAGGAAAAAAATGGCTTGGATCTTTTATGGCATTTCACTGGGAGATAATAGGCTGGAATACATCACAATATCATCTATTATTTTAGGCATATATTTTACTGAAGTGAATAAGTAATTTAGAGAATTTTCCTACTTATGCCTTCCTAGGATCATTTAGTAATTACTTGTAGCAAGGTCCTAAATGAAATATTTACCATCACATTTATAAAATACTGCAAATAACTGAGTTTTCCTGTTTGTCCTTCGCCCTGTGCAAATTAGGCATGACATTAAAAAGCCTTTTCAATGTACTTTTAGGAATAAGTGTTCAAGCTTCATCAGAGGTTGAATAATGTGCAAATTTGTTCTGTCTTCCTTACGGAAAGCAAACGAAGCTCAGGTTTGGTCTGTGTTAATATCTACAGGTTTGAATTTATGCTGGCTCTTTACCAGGTTGCAGAATGATTTACTTTGCTGCCAGCAATACTGAAAACACCAACAGTCTCAACTCCTTACTAAAGCGCTTGAGGTAGTTTCATGATTAGAAAGTCTTAGGGCACGTAAAACGGACGACGCAGCAGAAGCTCTGTAGCAGAGCGAGGCCTATATTCTGTATTGCTTATACCTGAGCAGTGCTACATCAGCCCATCTGTCCGTTTTCCTACCAGTCTGCCCTGGCTGACAGAGACAGTTCAAGCCACTGTGTTACTGGTTTGGAATAGTCTTGCACTTGCAGTTTGTGGTCTGCATCTCTGATGGCATAAGCCTGAAAAAATACCTTATTATTCTGTGGTTTTTTTCAGAAATATAGCCCTTTAACCTATCCTATTCTCACAGCTCTCGTATTTGGAAAGAAAAATTACTTTAATGCATTAAAAGTAAGCATGGATTTGCAATTTAAATACCTGTGCCTGAAACGCTTTGCTTATAAAACAATTTTTACTCAAGACAAAGTCACCAATTTACCATCCTCTGGGTTTAATACAACTAAAAAAAATATCTTCAAGGAAACAGATAATGTTGTGGATGGGCACATATACCCAATTGGAACAAACATGTCTAAAAAGCCAGGAGCAGTACCTTATCTCTGTTAATAGTTTAGATCTTGCTGGTTTAAACTCATCTCATAATTTCACATGAGAACAGGTTTATTTATTTTAAGTACCCCATCTTCACAGGAGCTCTTTCTTTATCTGCAAGTACAAGTTGCACATTAGTGGGCACTCTGAAATGAATTTCCTAGAATCTGACAGATTGTCCGTAGTCCGTCTGCTTTAGCTTCTCCATCCTTACACCTCTCCTAGTAAATCTTCTTATTAGTAGATGTCAACTTCAAGGATTCCAAGGATCATTTTGAAAGTGTGGAGTTTGTATCTCATTTACTTAATATTACTTTAATCTAAAAGTTAAGCTAAACATTGAGAAGGAATTGCTCTTCTTCTGAAAAGACTGGGGAATTTGGGACATCCCCTTAACTGAAACATGCTATATTCTTAGATACTTGACAGGCATATTCTTAGCATACTTACTTAAAGAAGAACCAAGGAAATAAAGATTCATTAAAGCATCAAGATATCTGAGCTTCCACTGAACTTGGTGTGAAAGGCTAAGCAAGCTGCTTCCCTTCTCAACACATTTTCCTTTTAGTGGATTCAGGACAACCAAGAACTGATCCCCAAGAGATGACCATCGTAGCATCTTTCTTTGGGCTGTTCTTCCTCATATGGCACCCACATTCATCTCAGAGTTAGTTTTCACTGTTATTTCACATCATTATATAGTCACTAAGCTCACGCAGGAGTTGTTTTTGGCATGCTGTTAGATTGAGCTGTCCCGTAAAATTTGTCTGCCCATCCTGTTCATTTCTCATGTTCTCGTCTTAATAGCAGCAATAACCGGTTTGAATCATTTACTGAACTATAGGCGGAGCAGTGACTGCAATGTCCGTTGTCGGTATTTCAGCACATACACCTACACTTCATGCCCAAGGTTTTCACTCCTCAGCAGAAAAGGAAAGAATTCAAAATGTCATTCTATGAATGACACGATTTCTGGAGGGCCATGCTTTTAAGCAGCATAGTTATTGTGCATTATTTTGGCTATGCAAGTTCTTTGAGCTGCAGTCTGATTAAGACTGTATAGATTTGTTTTCCAGGCATAGCATCCATAAACAAAGGAGGAATTATGTTTTCTTATAAGAGTATTCTTATGTCTACACATATTCTTTATCATCAGCCCTAGAATTCCCCTAATTTTCTGAAAACTAACTTTGAGCAAGGGTTGTTGACAATTCACTGAGCCTAATCGTCCTGGAATAGAACTGTCTTAAGGGTGGTGCATTATTTATAATTTTAATCTTTAAACCAACTCCTTTGCTCACAAAAATATATGACTCATTATGAAAAGTATAAAAGAAATCTGCCTGTAAAGTCCCATCCTCCAGATACATCTCTGATGAGTTACTGAAATTAGACTGTTGGATGCACAGGCTGAGGACTTTTTCTTGTTTGTTCTGAAAAGCACCTAATAGATTCTGAATATTATGAATATATTACTGTGAAACAATAGTAGTTAAAAAAAGTTACGTACTCAGGAACACTCACTGACACAGTCGCGTACAAAAAAAAAGACATTGGTTGCCAACTTAAGCGTGCCCAACAGAGGACAGCCTGTAAGGGAATATGCTAGCAGAGGTATAAAAGCCAAGAATGAGATTTTCTTTGGAAGAACAGAAGCTTATAAGGATGACCTGCTACTTTCCTTAAACACCTCCTTGTGGCATCCCAGTTACAAATGCACCTCCTTCCTGACTCCAGAATCTAGCATCCAAAACTTGTCCTAATTTTTTTTTGGGGAAAAAAAAAAGATATTTTATCCCACAGTCTACACTAGAAAGGCAATCTTCACAGTCCAGCCAAGGAAAATAAGTAATTTTTCAAACTAAGCTTTTATTGCAGGCAGGTATTCTCTATAAACCTGCCCTCCCGTTCGGAGAGTGATGCAGTGTCCTGAATTCTCTACCCACTGGAGAGATTTTCTTCTACTCGTAGTCCTCATTACAACCCAGAGTCCCTCAAAAAGTCTAGTTAAAGAGCCATCAGCAAAGAGGGTACTGTAAGAGAGGCAGAGCAGACTATGCGTGGTGACACTAAGGTACTGATTCAGTCTCAGCTGTTTGTTACAGCAAACGTAGGAAACTGTTGCCAGAAGTCAGTGTCCTGTCCCTTCCTCCCACAGCGATGCCAACGGAGGCGCAAAAACCTGTCAGATGCTCCAACACCTCAACGCTGTGCCTTAGGGAAGAGAGAGGTATATTTTCCTGTTCCTAACTAGAGATTTGTAATGTCCCAGAGCACAGAAATTGATAGTCCTTAATATTCTACTGCCTAGACATGCACCATGTTCATATGTCTTACAAGGGTGCGAGTTACCTGGGATGGAAAGACGCTTCTGCTTTCTGTTTCTGGGATCTTCGCAGGTATCTGTTCCCTGGCTGTAATTCAGGCTACACTTTGTGATGGGTTTAGTCTAAGCACCGGGTAGGATAAATAATATCAGTAATAGCAACCAATGAAATGAGTTTCTGACACTGTAGTTACCTAAACGTTACACCAGAAGGTATGTAATTTACCCATCTATACAGTAAAAAAATACTATTAAGCATTTACAGCCACTAATGACATCAGCACAAATTATAGCTCTGTAAAATCCACCAAAAAAGCAGGGTTCTGGGACTTCAGACTCCAAACACCAAGGCGATACCCAACTAAAATTAAGGGACGGACATGTCAACAGTCAAAACCTGAAAACTTCATCCCCAGAATCTACACCACAGAGGGAACACCTGCGCCAAACTTCATAATCTTAATTTATAGCCTCTAACCCTGAGTTTAAGTACCAGATACCTCTATTCAGTTCAAGACTGCTGGAGCCTTTAAGACCCCTACCAATACCAACTCTTCTGACCCTGTTCAACTCACAGATGAATAAGGCTCCTGGGGTGCTGGTTCCGCAAGCCCTTGTGTAACTCCATGCCTAAATTATCTAAAAAATCTTCTTAAAGCATTATTTGCATGCTAAGCCAACATATAAAGCATTAGTCCTTCCGATGCTAAATCATTATCTTTATGTCTTCAGATTATATGAGGGCCACAGATTTCTGGCCTTTGGGTTTCCGACTCTTAACCCTAAGTATGGGACTCATATATGCAGAAACACCCCCAAAACATGAGACATCTCCTACTAACATCAAACCACCAGTTAAGTGTCTGTGGAATACAATAAATCACTAAATCACTAAAACCCGAAACAATTCCTAATCCAAGTATAGTTTTACCTCTCTATGTTTTTAACAGATAAAATGGGCCTTGAACATTTCATACTCCTACCCTAGCCCACTGTAACTCAGTTAAGGGATTCAATTTTATGCGATTCATTCAAACCTTGAAAGAAAACATAAGATGCTTGGCGCTTACCAGTACCTGACTATTTCTGGAGAACCTTGAAATAGGTTCCTGAAGATTTGGATTCTGAAAGTTTTCTAAAACCTTTTTTCAGCTCCCACCACCCACAGATTCCAGAAGGACATCAGATTTTTACTTCTCAGACTTCTCCTAACTCTAGCCCTATCTCCAAAGTCCCCAGATAATGTATATATCAATATGTTGAATTGTTAAATCCTTGACACCTAAATCCAATCTTCTTTATAGCCAGAGGTTAATTCCTTTATAAAGGCTGTAGTTCGTGTCTGCCCATGCTTATTGGTTCTTAAAGCTGTAGATGCCTAAATATTAACTCCAGCCCACATCCTTATGCTAACCTCAATTATTAGAACGAGGCCAGTCTTTACACACAAATATCTGAAAACGTAGACTGAAACCGAAACATATAAATTGAATATTAAAGAAATACACTGAAATGCTATTGCTAAGCATATATTAAGTGTAGCCATAAATGAGGATCTTAATAGCATGAACCCCCAAAACTGAATTTTACTTTGGAGATCAATTCCTACAATAACAAAGAAGATCTCCATCAACCCTCAGCCCTCCTTTTAACCTGAGCTTCAAAACCAGAAGCCATAACTCTGAGCCCAAATATGTGCTTTGTAGTATCAATATATTGATCAATCCCTACAGTACATGGGAGTAAATGGGCCCTGCCAGACACCTTCCTGAAACTGAAACCACAAAGTTGAATCACTGGAGTCTTATAATCTAACTTTAATTCAAACCAGAAACTTAATTTGAAATCTAGAAGGGGGATGAATCATTTAAACAGAAAAACCCAAATCCCTACTACTGCCACCCCTCTTTAACTCCTGAGGCTTTTAAAATCCACCGAGTGCTTGAAGAGTCACCTTCCCAAGGCTTGACCTTGACCCCAGCCTCAAGCATAGTCACACCTGAGGAAGGATGTGGGGACTAATTCAGATCCCCAACCATAACAGCTTTTAGTTATGGTAGTCCGGGCTGTGAGAGAGGATTGTTTAGGGGAGGTAAAGAACTTAACTCCCTGCCAGAAGGGAGCTCCCAGCTACCTGTGCCCTTGAGAAACAGGCAATTAAGTGTACTTTCAGTTTTAGATTTCTATAACCTAACACTTATTTCAGTTCTAACCTCAGACCGAGTTATAGGCAAATGGAGACCAATGCCTAGAAATTTCCTGATACAGCAGGAATGTATTTGGATGATAAATAGCTAAAGCTGGTTATTTTCTTCATTTGGCCTTGTTATGCCCTCATCAGATCAGGTTAAAAGCCCTGCCTTTGCCACAGGTTATTCCTTTTTCAGACTTAGGTCCGCACTGCACAACCTGCAATGTGCCATAGCCTTGCTCAATGATTTATATTTTTGCAACAGTTTTATTTGTTAGAAGAATATTCCTGTTATATTTAAACTGCAAACAGGCGGCTGTGTTCTCAGTGCCCGCTTTTGAGCTGCTGCAGTCATGCTGTGTGTGCAACTCTCACAGGAGGATTGAGAAGAAAACTGATTTCTCAGAGGCAGAGTTCATTTTGAAAGCACTTAAAAGAGAATACAACTATTTCAAAGGTCATTGAAACTGAAGGGAAAATGAGTATTTTTCCTTTTTAAAAAATTTCTTTACCTTTGACGAAGACAAAGGGATGTGACATGCTAAGACGATCCACTCTGCCAAATACCCAGTCAACTCTTGTTCACTGTAGGTGTCTGGTACACAACAGGCAGAAGCAAAGTACTGAAGATTTCAGATCAATAATTCAGATTCTTGTAAAACTACAAATGATCAAAACCTGATGTTTACGATAAGATGAAAAAAATGGAGCTTCCACAAGCCTCTGGCAGCTTTAACTAAAGCTTTCTCTACTAGCTTTAATATACAGTATTCAAGACTGCCAAGAGATATTTTTTTTTGTACATGAACTTATTATTTGACTTTCAAGACCTTCCTGTTGAATACACGTCAGAGCGTTACTGTTCATTTCTCACTCTGAAGTCAAGCAATGGCAGAAAAGTTCCAAAAAAGAAAAAATAAATCTTCTCAGAGAAATATAAACTAACAACTACTTGTTGCTCTCATGTACAATTATGCTGATCCAGCAAGTATTTCCCCCTTGAATATACACATTTAAACAGACAATTTTGCCTTGAATATATAAGAGGTGAAAGCTTGAGAATGTGTTAAAAAGATTATTTATAGCAGCCTGAGTGTGATGTCTAAGAAAGGTGATTCTTCATGTTACAAGAAAATTATTTCATACGAAATCTGAAAAAAAAACCCCAAACCCAACCTTGCCATACCGTCTGACACCTTTTCACTGCTCTTTTGCCAAAGCAAGGGCGTTAATCTTCAGTCATATAAAAAGTGGTGACTGTTTCTGGGAATCTTTATTAACAGTCCTGTAGGTGGTAATGGAATAACTGTGGCCTGAAAGAATTTTTCTGCATCTTTCATTGACAAATTAACGAGGAGTCAGTGCTAATTCACCTCCTACTGTAGAAGTGAGATTCCCTGTTTAACTGTTAAATATAATTTCTTATAAACAGATGTGTATGATTTCTTGTGTTCCTAGTTTTACCTTTTTCCTGCCTGAAGCACCTTGTCTCTCTCATGTTCATTTTCCATATTCTTATCATGTTCTATCCTTCATATTAATCAAATCTTGCATGAAAATTTTTTCTTGTTATAGTTGAATCTCTTTTCTTCCTGTTATTCAGCAGGAGAATTAGTTCATACACTATATTAATAAAAAAAGAACAAACAATAAGGAATATAATTAATTTTGTGAGACATTTTTATGAGGCAGTAATCACTTTTTAATCAGGCTATCTGGATCCAAATCAGTAACCATTTCACTAGACCCAAGTTAGGAGGGGAATAATTAATATATCGGGAAAGAAAGAAAAGTTGCCTATTTCTGATTTAGTAAGGTCCTGTTCTGCCAGACATCCCCTGAAAGATTCCTCCCTGTAACCCTGTCATTAAAAGTCTGCCCTGCTGTATGAATCAGAGCATGCCTTCCACACAAAATGAGAGTCCTGCCTAGTTCAAGTAAATCTATGCTCTAGCTTTAGGATAAAAACCTGTAAAGGTCTTTCAGAAAAAATTGTTAGGACCCACTTAGAAACGTTATGATAGCTATGAAGTGATGGTCTTACGGTCGAGGCTCCAGAGGAAGCCAGGTTATGGATATAACAGATGTATATCTAGGTGTGTTTCTATATCCATCTATCTTTATAGCTGTAGATGTAAACAGTGAGCAGACCCACTCCTCCTCCCCCGCTTCAAGATATTCAGTAATGCCCGCAGCTGTGCTGAGTATAACGCTCTTCTGGAATAAAAAGATTTCTCCTCTTGAATTCAGTAGTACTGTAAAAATAACACAAACATGCCGATTCTATCCTTCTTCCACCTATCATTATGGGCTCATCTGTTATCACTGTGTGGACAAATATAATTTCTAAGTCTTGTTTTCTCTCTACTTCTTACTTTTAAACAATTCTCTCAACTTTCTAGGAATTGGAAGGGCAACAAGTCTCTATTTACATCAAGTGGATGACGTATGTGACCATCTGACACCTATTACAGCAGCTAGCTGCAGTGGAACTCATTGCAATACTACTGCTACTCATAGTGCTCATAGATCACAGAAAAGCAATGGTATTAGTATTCCTCTGTCTTAAAAGTCAGCATATTTAAGTGCTCTTCAAAATCAACACTTTTTTTGCTATAATCAAATAAAATCTGCCAATGAAATGTAGCCAGTTCTGGCACGGAAGACAGTAGAAGGCAATACAGGGAAGTGTGCTTCCATCAATTACCAGATGTCCCAGAAGAATTGATTGTAATCCAATGCCATTCCCACATTAGGGCTTCTACTTCCTCTACATCATTCTTATTCCTCACCCCTCCAAGACTGTAAGCCTGGAAGTGCGTCAGTCCTTCCTACAGGAGCAAAAATCTTCTGCGATTCTTCATAATTTTTCTTTGTAACTCATTTAATGAGACTTCCAGCACTCTCACTTGACTTTCAGTTGAATTTCTTCTGTGATTCCTTCTAGGTTAAAGATTAAAAAGAGGTACACTGATCAGTGAATATTTATCAGACGAACACTACTCTAAATACATGCTCTTTTGTTTTCTTTTGACTTTCTTCGCTCTTGCTCAGCTCAGTTTCTCTAACTTGGCTGGGGCACTCTTACAGTCAAGTGAGTTCTCACAGGGATTCAGATCACTCTAAACGTAACTGAGTTTCTATATGAAAATTACATGATATTTTGAAGATACTGATGCGTTAGCAATGGGGATCAATGACAGGACTGAAAAACAATGAGGCAGCTGTCAGACCAGACCCATATTAACACAACAACCGCTTTCTGGGATTTCACTGCCTACATTTTCCGTGCAATCCCCAGTGGATATGAACACATTCCAAAACCACTATCATAAATGTGACTGACTGATGAGCTTCCAGAAAAGCCAAGGCTTGAAAAGGCATAAGAACACAGCTGAGTCATGGGCATCAACATAAGGAATCCATTAATCCAGAAATAAAAGATAATAATTATAGAACTGTAGCTACAATGATCTCAATACATAAGCAAAAGAGGGTTTGTAGGGAAGGGCTTTTTTTTCTTTTTAAAAAAGCATGCAATCAACTAATGAAGTTAGAAAATACAGATAGGATTTTGATATACCTGACAAGATTTAATGCAGGCTTTTTGTTGCCTGAAACCCTTGCCAAATTAAATGAATGGTCACCCAACTGAAGCAACCAAGTATCAGACAAAAAGTAATGTTATCTCCTTCCAACTGGAGGGCTAATCACACTATTAGGTCCCGTGTGTTGTTCCAAGATGAAGAAAAATGGTGGTGAAGCCATGTATCTTTATTTACTCATCAGGAATGTAATGAGTCCTGTTTCCCTAAATGCAGCAGCAATAAAAATAAGGAAATAGAACATCTTGTACTTTCCCTTTTATTACAGCTCCAAGTCCATTTCAGATGGAGCGGGTCCCAAAAGCGGTTGAGCTGTGTCCCCACCTCACCCTCCCCTATCCAGGCAGCTCCCTGCTTACCGTTTCACTGGTACCCTTCTGGCCCTTTTTACTGGCACACAGACTTTGCGAAACAGTAGTTAGTATAAACTCTGTGCATTATGAGTGCCCTGACTGTGCCTGCGTTTGATCGTATTTCTCACTTTCTCCCAGAAACCATGACAATAATTTAAAGCAGGATTTTGAACTCCCTCCCTGAAAATAAAGGGAAGGCCAGCAGAAGCTGGTCATGATACAAACCCCACTTTACTGTTGCCTGATCACACGCTGAGAAGTGCCAGCACAGATACCATTTCAATGAAGTTGTGACACCACAGTTTAAAGGTGTCTCTCCATGTCCTGTTAATCCACTTATGGAATTATCCCATACAGCATACGTGGAAGCTAGACCTACCTGCAAAAGGAGCTTAATAATGTATAGGCTATGAATAAAAGAGATTTTTATGAAAGTATGTAACTGGCACTTCTGAAAATCCTGTTTTACCCTGCAGCGTGAATGACCTGACTAAAACTCAGACACCAAGCCTGTCGCAGAACTGGCCATCAATCTGAACTAATTTCCTACCTGAGTACCTTAATCTCCAAAAAAATGTTTCCTATTTCATCTCCAGCCAGTCTTTCAAAAAGTATGTTCTTCTAAACTAATATTGAATTATGTAGAAAAAAGTACTATAAGGAAAAAAAAAAACATAAAGAGGTTTTCAGATATGGCTATGGAGAAGGCTGAGGTACTCAATGGCTTTTTTGCCCCAGTCTTCACTGGCGAGTGCTCAAGCCACACCGCCCAAGCTGCAACAGGCAAAGGCAGGGACTGGGAGAATGAAGAACCACCCACTGAAGAGCAGGTTCGAGACCATGTAAAGAACCTGAAGGTGCACAGCTCCATGGGACCTGATGAGATGCACCCGTGGGTCCTGAGGGAACTGGCAGATGAAGTTGCTAAGCCACTATCCATCACATTTGAGAAGTTGTGGCAGTCCGGTGAAGTTCCCACTGACTGGAAAAGAGGAAACATAACCCCCATTTTTAAGAAGGGGAAAAAGGAAGACCCAGGGAACTACAGGCCAGTCAGTCTCACCTCTGTGTCCAGCAAGATCATGGAGCAGATCCTCCTGGAAACTATGCTAAGGCACGTGGAAAATAAGGAGGCGATTGGTGGCAGCCAACATGGCTTCACTAAGGGCAAATGGTGCCTCACAAACCTGGTGGCCTTCTACAGCGGGGTTACAGCGTTGGTGGGTAAGGGACAAGCAACTGACATCGTCTACTGGACTTGGGGAAAGCATTTGACACTGTCCCGCACGACATCCTTGTCTCTAAATTGGAGAGAGGTGGATTTGACAGGTGGACCACTTGGTGGGTAAGGAATGGGCTGGATGGTTGCACTCAAAGAGTTGCGGTCAATGGCTCGACGTCCAAGTGCAGACCAGTGCCCAGTGGCGTTCCTCAGGGGTCGGCAACACGGACAGTGGGATTGAGTGCACCCTCAGCAAGTTTGCCCGCGACACCAAGCTGTGTGGTGCGGTCCATGCGCTGGAGGGAAGGGATGCCATCCGGAGGGACCTTGACAGGCTTGAGAGGTGGGCCCGTGTGAACTCATGAATTTCATCAAGGTCAAGTGCAAGGTCCTACACGTGGGTCGGGGCAATCCCCAGCACAAATACAGGCTGAGCGGAGAATGGATGGAGAGCAGCCCTGAGGAGAAGGACTTGGGGGTGTTGCTTGATGAGAAGCTCAACATGATCCAGCAATGTGAGCTTGCAGCCCAGAAAGCCAGCCGTGCCCTGCGCTGCATCAAAAGCAGCGTGGGCAGCAGGTCATGCTAGCTAAAATTACATTGACCTGAAGAAGGAAAGGAAACACTGTGCAGTATCAGTTTCTATTCCAAGCTTGTATAACTAATGCTAAAGAAACTTTAATGGCCACATAACAGTCAACTGTAACAAACACACACTCCAAATGAAGATAACTGCAGTTGGAAGCCAGTAACTGCAGTTTGGGAACTCATCTCCTCACTCAAACTTTGCAACCTCATGCCACCTCTGGCAATCCAGAAACGTAATTTGTAAGAGAACTGAAACAACACAACCCTACCAAAGTAAACATATCCGTAACACATGCAGCAGCCAATCATGACTACCCACATTTTCAAGTTGTGTATGTACCTAATATGTCTTCATATGACTTAATTGAGTCCTGGCATGTTAACAGAAGCATGATAATAATCTTGAGCTTCTGTTACTTTTTATATATATACTTTATATATATATTTTCACCTCAGGTAGCTAGCCAGTATTAACTGGGGCTCACAGCTGTGAAACGTTGGAAGAGTCAA
Organism: Anhinga rufa; assembly: GCA_013400875.1. Classification (NCBI taxonomy): domain Eukaryota; kingdom Metazoa; phylum Chordata; class Aves; order Suliformes; family Anhingidae; genus Anhinga; species Anhinga rufa. The sequence goes on along the minus strand of VZTV01017022.1, from coordinate 13,169 downwards.
CAAATCTCCTCAGTATCTTGGATACCAAAGTAAAGATATACTTAGTAATGTAGTCTTAAATATTTTGCTTGATCAAATTATAAATTAAGTTATGAGGATTTTAGCACTCTTCTAGAAAACCAGTCACATCACGTTGATCCTATTTAGCTACCCTAACAACTTGTTCTTCCCTAGGCTTTAAATATCCATAGACAGGTACCTTTCTTCTCAAACCACAGTTTCTTTATCAAGCTTATAGTCAGCTCCACTAACGACAACACTGAAGTTATTGTTATAAGACATGTAATATATATTTCCTTCCTTGTATTACCTTGAATAAACTCCATAAAATCTCAGAGCCTTGGGTTCCCTTTTCTACAAAGTAGAGTAATAGTTACTTCATGAGCAGGTTGGCAGTGGGCAGAGAACCTTGGATAGCAAATCAACGCTATGTAAGTGCTCCCACTTAACACTTCTCTAAATAACTCTATAAACTTTTACAAAGATGATATGTCTTCCTAGAACAATGAAAAATAACTCTTTTATTGACTGGGATCAATTAACTGAAGTGTGGCTGTGATATGAAAGCAATTAGAAGCATCCACAATGCAGAAAGACTGCATGAAACTGCCTCTAATGTGATAATACAGAAATTAGAAAGAAATTCTAGCATAAAAATACTAAAGCTGCACAAGTGAGGGAAACGTTCAAGCACATGTCTAAACCCACTCCTTTTCAGAGGTGTCTACATTATTTTCCTTAAGAGATTCAAGCTCATGCTTAAGTGCTTTCCTCCGCTGGGATCAATGCATATTATACCATATTTATTATTCTGGGATAACAGAATTACTTTGGGATTCAAGTAGTATCATAAGACAGAAGTATCAAAGTTCTCTGGCCTTTAGGATAGTTTCTGAATAAAAATATACCCCCCCCCCCCCAGACTCTGAGAGTCAGGACCATTAAAAGTTTCAGTGAAAACCTCCTTTAGCTCTGATAGTTGCAGATAACCATTTCCAGTACCCTGAATCTGGAACCAATAAACACAAAGACCATTGAAACAATTTAAGTCTCCTTCATTCATTTTTTACACATTACATTAATATATTTAATAAATTTGAGATTTGACTGAATTCTTTGATTTCTAGCCAACACCTTGGCAACATTTCCATTCGGTGCAGGGAAAAGTACTATATATTCGGTGCAGAACTGTTGAATTACTTATGACTGCATGAATTAGATGGCAAAACTTTCTGGAGAAGGTACACCATCAGTAGCAGATAACACTGCACCGTTTTAGGCTACTGTCACCTAAGCTACATTTGACAGGAAAGAAAATATACTCTGCATTTGCTATAAAGTTCTGCTATTGCTATGCAATAATATCTAATGCCTTCCAGATGCATTCAGGACTATTTGTTCATTTCACTTATTAATCAAAATGTGTTTTGACTAGTAAGTCCCTATTTATTTTTTTCTGTAATAATTTTTGTTAATTTTCCAGATGTTGCGTTAGTCTAGTCATCTGGGACCTCTTCCAGCTCATGTGGAAAGTTTGCTGTCATAAGCTGTCATTGGCGGTTTTGTTTAACAGGCTAATTAGTTAACCCTAGCATAGTTACAAAGCAATATATAAGACATCTGAAGCATCACTGAGAGCAGACATATTCTTTGTTAGGTAAGTGTAATACCTATCTCTGAGCGTTTTGATCAAAGTGCTCTTCTTGAAAAGGAAAATTATGAACTGGAACAGAAAAACCAGACAAGTTTTCCTTTTGCAATAAGATTTACTTTTATCCTTCATTTCCATTTGACATATTTAAACACTAATATTTCAATGATAGACTATGGTTTATAAAATTATGTGGCTTAATAACTAATGTTTCAATAGCATTTCTTTTTTTACTTTACATTTATATTTATCAGTATTATAACCTTAGAAACTCTTGCACTGAATGCATCCATGTTAAAAGAAGACTGTGACTGTAGTTTTCATGTAATAGAATTCTGCAAAAAATTACTTCTGTTATTTCTTAATAATTAATTTTCCTAGTCTTACTACAAAACTGAACTGTGAATTGACTAATAACCAAGAGAGAATTTACAGAGTATATTATAGTTATATGTTATATATTATACTATATTAGCAATTTGTCCTTGAATAACTTTAGTATTAATTTTAGGTTGTTATTAAACTAGAATTATGTATAAAGACATGCACTGCAATTTTTAAAATTATGAACTGATTAATTGAATTGCCTGTAGTGATGTGAGATTATTTCTTTTTAGGGATGATGTCATACTTGAAAGTAATGATCATATGGAACATACTTTGTGTATCCCTGGTGATCCTTTCACTGCCCTTGATTCAAGAAGTGTCTTCTGAAGGTACTGTAACACACAGAGTCGAAGGAAGGGTGTCTAGGACATCTGACAAATACTAAGAATGCTTCAAATGCATCTTCATAAACATACTAAGTTCTAGAACTTTATTCGGACAGGCTTTATGATTCAGTTTTATCATTGAATATTTTCATAAATATATTTTGGTGCAGTGTGGTCCTCTTTTTCTGAGGAATAACATATAAACATGAATATCTTGCAAAATGTATAGGCACCTGCTTCTTTTTCTGTAGACATATTCTACAGATCCTGTTGCCCTCGGGCTGACATAGTTCGCCCAAGTGTCTTGCAGTATGATTCAAGGAAGAATCTAAAATTACAATATCGACATGATTTGGTTAGAAACATTTAAATACAGTAGGCTTACGGAAAGGAATGTCTATACCATGCTAAGTGCTTTGCCATTAAATGCACTATTATTACCATGACTGAGGCCAATTTTGGCTATTATTTGTCTAATGCTACAGATTTTTATTCACTCTCAAAGCTCTGTAATTGATTTCTAACTAAAGTAGCACTGTTATGAAGAAACAGAAGAACTTGCAGCCTGGCAAGTACTGTGCTATCACAGTTCTCAAGTAGCTATCACATTGTTATAGTGATAACATTGTGTATTACTTGCTGGTAGAAAATAATTGATTACTACTTGGTAGTAGAATGCATAACATTTGTACGTCTGAGTGGCTCATCAGGGCACAGCAGAGGTCAGATTTGACCTACAGGGCAGGGCAGTCTGACACTGCGCCCTCTGTAGCTGACGGGAGCCTTCCTCCCGTTTTCAGCCAAAATCAAGGCTCTTGTCAACAGCAGCCAGAACCATTTCGGCATTTTCCTTAGAAGCAGCTTCGTAACTTCCAAGTCATAAACTTAAAAGAAATAAACGAATGATAAGATGTTACTTTTTGGACTTATCTGTATTTTCTTCCGTTAAGGGAAGAAGGTGCAATGTATTGGCCACATATCCATAAAGCAAGATGCCTAGTTTCTCTTTTCAGCTCCCCTATGAAGAGCCCATTAACTCAAGTCCATTAACTTCTGCATTTATTTCCTAGACCCACTTCATTATTTGCAAAGAAGTGGTAACAAGCTTTATACCTAACCGCTGAAAATCACAATATATATAATTATTTGTTATTCCACGGTCTCCCTTCATACACAGCACACGTGGAGTATGTGCTGTTCGAAATTGTCTCTGGTGTTGTGTCGTGTTATATGTTATTTCCTGTTATTTTCTTGTTGTTCCTCAATGTTTCAGCTGATTATCCTAACTCTGTTTTAGCTTGCTGATTGTTCAGCTTTGTTCGTATTTAGGGGCGCTTCACTTGTGGTCCTGCATTTTCATTTCCAGAAGAAGCTGTTAGCGTGTTATGTTAGTAGAGATTTCACGTAGGAAGGGGAGTTGTTCCAGGGCGAATATCTGGTCGGGCAGTAGGAGTTAACAAACTGCTGCCAAGCTTGAAGGCATGCAGTTTGAAAGCAGAGCTCCTGACGTCTTGTTTATCACCTGTAACCTGCACCATTTATTATTATCTAGCATTTTCCAACACTAGAGCTGCCTAGAAGTAAAGCCATTGTGGGGTGAACTTTTATGTTACTCTGCTAATAAGTGATCTCCTAATTAACAAACAGAAATTACTTTAGAGAAGATTGCAAGACTAGATCCCAGCTGTTCCTAACCTCGGAGCTGATACCAAATTCCTCTCTGACCTCAGGGAAAAAAATAATTTAGAAGGCAGGCAGATTTTCAAAACTGCCAGTAAAAATAGCTTTGGGGACCTGTATTTATTATGACAGTGCTCACCAGTTTGCAGGCTAAACTGATTTTATTTTGTTATTATGTGGAATAATACAAAAAGTAAAAGGAGTCTGTCAGGTACAGCGGTGCAGGTGAATTAAGATGGAGAATAAGTCTGCAAAACACTACAGTGCCTGGCTGATACACTGCTTAAGATAAATCTGCATGGGCTAGTTTGGATGCCAGAACTGGTGTTGCCATATTATTGAAGGATTCATTAGTCTTCAGGAGAAGCAGGACAAGTTAGGCTCTAGCCTGAGCTGCCGGCCCCGAGGCTGGCTCAGAGCAAACCTCTGACCCGCCAGCCCTCAGGGGGGGTTGCACCGGGCCCACAGGTTCTGCAATACTGAGTGAAGAAAAGGCATTCTGCAGAAAGAAGGATAAATCTTACTACTTCACCATTCAGCATTTCCTTACATACCATTTTGGTTTGGCAATGTTTATACCAGTGTTGTGTGATTTTAGATGTATCAAGCTGTACAGGGAGATGTGGGGAAGGGTATTCTAGAGAGCATGACTGCCACTGTGATTTTAACTGTCAACACTACATGGAGTGCTGCCCTGACTTCAGGAAAGTCTGCACAGTGGGTAAGTTCCCAAACACAGCCCATTCCCATCGGCAAGGCTTCCCCTCCCATTTGCTCCAACCCCCTGCCACACCAGTGTCTCTCCTCTGAATGCTTCAATGTCTCTTAGTTCGCTGTGTCCTTGTCCTCCTCTCGTACATGTATTGTTCTCCCCCTCAAAAGCTCAGTGATAACCTCTCGCAACCCATTCAAAGAAAACTGTGGATCCTCAGGTTATCACAGAGAAAAAGATTTTGCTTCTCAGAAGAGCAGAGCTAGGCAAGAAGGGGGGGAACAGTTTACCTGCTGCTTGTTTTCTTCTCCTTAGTGCATTTGTACTATATCTGTTTGTCTCTTATACAAAAAAAAAAATGGTAAAAGCAAATTCAGGGTTTTCCAGGAAGCAATTCTGGGACATTACAACTCAAATTTAAGAGTTGTGGAGGCAGTAGAGTCTGATCCAAAGTCAGAGGGTGTCCTTCCATGGATAGAAGCTGGCTCTGGATCAGAGTCGTGTCCACAGTTTGATGGAAAAGATGGGTGGATTAGTATTTTTTATATATGCTTTATTTACATGCAAAACTGTATAGTGTAAATAAACAGAGGTATTTCAAACTGGTTTACTAAGAGTTAAAAAAAATGTTTCCTTATGAATCACCAGTGTCAAAAATACCAGTGATTTAGATAACTGCAGTTTGTTACACTACACTGTAGTTCTAGTAAGATTACAGGTGTAAAATAAGATTTCTTCGATCCAGCCACACGGGCCGAGCGTTGTTCAAAACGCAGACGCAGCGCTCCCCAGCGTGGTCGTCCTGCTGCTGACACACACACTAGAAAGGCTCGCACTTCAGCCTCCCCCACCCTGGGGTTCATTTGCAAGGGGACACCAGCATTTTTCATAACTGAAAGTACGCACTGAGGCATTTGAATTATGTAGGCTATTTATTTATTGTGGGCCAGATTCTGAAGTTGTTCTGGCATCTACATAACACTTAATAAAATGTTTAAGGCTAGAGGAAGTCTCCCCTGTTCTACCCTAAATCACTGAATGAAGCGCAGTCGACACCATCCTTAAGGGAGGCAGGCAGTCTGACTAAGGACTGTTGCCCAGTTAGTGTGTAATGGGTGCTGACTAAACTAGAGAAACGCCAGGCATTGCTTATGAATAAAAACTGCCCTAACATCCTAAAATAGAACCAATTCTCACCTATGCATATGGGATGAATCCACGGGCATCAACAGACTCACTCCATACCTACACTGGTCAAAAGGTGTTCCAAACCGGCCTATACAGTAATCCTAATTTTGCTAGATTATTATTTCATTGTAAAGTATGATTTTATGCCCTGCGTTCCACAAAGGAAAATGACTTAACTAGAGACTTATGTACAGAAAAGGTACAGGACAGGAATAACAGATCACACGGTAAATTCTGGAAATACCAAGTGATAGTTAATTGTTGGCTCAATTCTGTGAGATGCTAAGCATCCTCAAAAAATATCCACTTGAGGTCTAACATAATCATTTTGACTTAACAGTTCACTAAGTACCTATTAAAGGTACTACTGAATGTTAATAAATATTAGATTGTAATGTAATGTAACTGTTTAGGGTCAAATTTTGTCCTTGAAAAATACAGCAGCCACGTTTTGCTGAAGTCCGTAATAGCTGTGCACGTACTTTCCAAAACAACTTGGTCATTATTTGACATGAAACAGAAGTACTATAGTAACTGAAGTTATCAGAAGTTAACCAACAATGAATTATTAAAAACATGGTTATTAATCATGTCAAAACACGGTAGTGCTCCTTTAGTACTAATAATTTAAGAACTGTATTAAATAGACCGGGATAACATTTCAAAAATAGGCACTTGGTGTAACTTCGTTAACACATTCACACGAGTAAGGAGCAGTATTTGCCCAGAGACACCAGGCCCGTTTGGTCATGACCTATTTAGGCAAATTCTTTTTCGGAAATGCTTTGGTAGACACATCGCTTTTGATGCAAAGCGGTACCCTGAGGAACACCTTTTTGAAGACCCAACCCAGAATTTAAATACTGTTCTTGAGATCAATAGTATTTGATAAGGGAAATGGAAGCCTTCTATGGTGGGACCTAGCTAAAGTGAACTCTCAGGTCACAGTTTATTCCACTATAAATTCTAAATGGTCTCAATATACTGCAGTGGCAAAGTGCAGTTCTGGTTGTATGGCCTGATCCAAAACCCGCAATTACACAAACGAGTTGTGGATCAGACCAGAATAACCACCTGATTTTATGAAGCTCTTCTTTACATCAGCTTAAATAAATGACTTCACTGTAGAAAGGTCCCAGTGTTATATGTGAGCCAGCCAAAAATACTGACTCTCTTGTTCTGCCTTATGCAGCAGCCTCCTGCAAAGGACGTTGCTTCGAAGTCTTTGAAAGAGGAAGAGAGTGTGACTGCGACAAAGACTGTGAAAGATATGGCAAATGTTGCCCAGATTATGCAAAACACTGTAAAAAAGGTAAGAAATTTCTTTATCACTGTATTTTTCCTAGATGTAATATTTAAATATAGTTGCTTTGTGTTATCATAAATCATTAACTGTGCATGCTTTGTTCTTGAAACTACTTACATTAGCTCTGAACTGAACCTTTACATAAAATTCAGCCAGCCAATCTCATTTTTTTGCTAGTAAATCCACAGCATGACAACTCAATAAACAGGAACTAAGAGGCAAGGACTTCATAAATGTTTGCTAACATTTCTATACCACAGATACTCTGCACCACTTACTATTCTTCTCTAACATCTCCAGCAGTCAGCATCAGCACTTACTGGCTGCTTACAAGGAGTCTTAGGACACAAGAAGTTAGCTGCTGAACAAAAACCAAAGCAGAAATAACAAAACCTAATTTAAAAAAATGAATTGGCCATTTGCTCAAGCATGAACACTTTGTGGATGCATACAGGTAGATGTACTGGAAGCCATCACCAAGGTACAGATTAAGAGGGGAAAGTTTGATTTTGCCTTAGCCTCTTTTCACACTAGCGCTCTAATTTACTGTCAGAATTTTCACCCAGAATAATACATGTAAGGCCAGGTTTTGCTCGTGCATTTCCACTCATGCTACGGAAGTTGTATCAGTGATAGAATCGAACGACATAAACTAGAGGGAATGAATGGCACACTGCAGTAGAAAGTGTAGCTCAGGTACAAAAAAGTAGTAACGAAGGAAGGTCCACCTCGCTTAAATTTTCCTGCAACCTATCCAAAAGTGGACAATACCTACACCCCGCATTGGGATAGAACTCCTGGAACCTCCAAGACCACTTGCTTTGGGCTACTGCAGTCACGGGCAGCATACAGAGAGAGATCTCCTAGATCCTCCCCACCTCACATCCAAAATGGGAAGAGCAGCCCAGCACAGAAACCCATCCTCTGGGGCAAGAACCGCAGGATCTGCCTGGTCAGAAGTGGTTACACATTCACACTGCAGCAAGAGGAATTTTAAGAAAATGCACATTTAACTTTTACCCTGCAAATACAGGCCAGGGAAGGATACCTCTGACCCACAGTCACTTCTGTTTGTTCTGTCCTTCACTGCAGAACCCGATAGGGTTTTGTTAATCGGGCACTTAGGCGCAGATCTGGGGGAGGAGCTTCACCTTCACATAGCTTTAATGACACTAGCAATTAAATTCTAGTCTAGAAAACACCAACAGAATATGTTGAATTTCATCATGTCCTTAAGCTTTCTGCTACCTATGAACTTAAATTCATTCTGTGAGCACACTTGGCAAGCATGGCTTGGCACCAGGTTGCTGCATTCACAGACCAGACGACCTCCACGGCAGCCAATTTTCGAAGCATGCAGTTTAACAAACAAGACGAGCACTACGGATTATCATTTGGGTCATTTTACCAACCACTCCCAGTCCCCAAGTGCTGGTATAGCAGCTTGGTTTTGCTAGTTGGTTGCATAGGAATTTAGACTGAAATAGGCTCTCTATTCAGCGTTTTTCTGACTGGATGTCCGGATGAGGATAAGTGTCTTAGAAGTGTCTTGAGGTGAATTTGCTGCCTTTGAGGTTGCTTCACAGCCCCGTCTTTCTGCTGGAGTTTAACACAAAAGACAGCTGTTTCAGTTCAAATATAATGAAAAGTTAACCAACTGCTCATAGTCTTAGAGAGTTTCTCCTAGTATTTTAGTTACTTAGCTTTGCTATTAATTTTTGTCCAAAAAAAAAATCCCCAAACCCCAACAAAAATCCCCCAAACCCAGCCTACTGCTATAGTCAGTATTTTAGTATTTTTGCTGTGTGTGAGTAACTGAGAAACCTGTTAAAACTGTTCGAATAATGCAATAACTTGAGGCCGTGCAGCCGACTTTCCTTTTGCTGTTTCTGCATCTTCTGAACACTTAGTTCCGTACAGTGGAGCTAGCTTTACAATGCATATCTTTCCTATCCTCCAGAAGCCCTATGTCCCCTGAATACACACACAGACACACAGAGATAAGGATTGGAATTCCTCACCACACCTCACTCACACCGATTCAGCTCCTAAAGTGATTTTATTAAATTTCTTTCTCAATAAAAGCTTCAGGATATAGTTCAACGCCCAACTTTCCTTGCTTTGAGCACTAGCTTGCTATGGAAGTAAATCCTTTGATACCATGGTCATCACCTTACGAGACAAAAGTACTAATCCTTCTGTAAAAAGCTTATTACACGTACCTATGGCAGTTACCAGCGCCTTTAGTTGGATCAAAAAGATCCTGCAGGTACCCTGAGCTCCATCACGCTTTTTTCCACAGCTAACAATATCCTTCTAGAAGGTTACATGAGTGGAAAGAGAGGGTTTCACTTCCGATTGTACAATTTGACTCAACAATGAATTAAAAAATATTTTCTGGCTCTTACTGGATGCAAGTGAAATTCCACGCAGTCTTCAGAGTTAGAAAATCTGAACACAAGCCTCCAGTTTCTCCTAAAACTCAACCTACTAGAAGTTAGCTTAATACACAGGCGTTGCAGTGTTTCTTTGGTCTTAGCTCTTGTTTCTTTCAAGGAAACAGTTGTTTTTAAGACGTCTCTCCAAATGATCACTTATGTGCAAAACTATCACGTGTCTGAAGAACTACAATATAACTAAATCATCGGGGGATTATCAAAGTATATGCTTGGCTAATATGGGAACTCTCACAGATACAGTATAGTGAGTTAGCCCTAAGACATCTGTAGCAAAAAACATAAGCTGACAAAAAACATCAGGCAAATTTCCAGAATGTAGAGCCCCACTAGGAATTAATTCATCTTTTTCCCCACCTCAGACTTCACATTAGCAAAGAATGCCTCACCTCAGACTTCCAGGAAAAACATTTCTCCCGTCTGTAATGAAACACTTAGGGATCCAAAGGGTATTTTCCCTCTTTTTTTCCCTGAATAATACCCTAAAGAATCCTACAGAGAGGAAAAAACTTCATTTTATATAGAAGATGGTCGCTGAAATTTCCTAATCACTTTCTTCTTATACAGTTGACACCAAGCACCTATAAAAAATGCTTCTATTAACAGATTGTTTTATTTCTTTCAGCACACACAGAAAAGCTACCACCTGAGACTCCTCCAGCAAACAAATTAACATCTAAGAGGTCATCCAAAAATGGGGAAAAGAAGCCAGAGGAAGTAACGCAGCCCCATGAAGTTGTGGAAGGTAGGAAAGCAGATGAACGAAACAGGATGGGTGTTACCTGAAGGAACATTAAAGACCATTTTCTTGCTCTGGAAATAGAAAACTGATGCGAGACATTACCAGACAGTTACCAAGCTTGGAACTGCTTGGTTTATAAACTAATTACCTCACCTAGACCTCAGGGTACTGACTTTGGAGAGTTCACTTAACACAGGCGTTGGAGTGTGGTGATGTCTCCCGTGTCTCTATTGGATTTTCACGCACTTCTGCCAAAAACACGTTACCTGCCATTGTCAGTTTTGGACCAAGTCCACGCTGGAACAGGAAGGGTGTTGTATTCTGGGACAGTGATGAATTGGCAGGACCAGGGCAGGAAAGTCTCCTAGCAGGTTTCTCTAGCTTTAATCAAGCCAGGCCTCATGCCACTTCAGAAGACACATGTAATTTATTTTTTTCTGAATGGAAAATATGTTGCTTTCCTGTGTTCTTTAATATTCTGTTCCAGCGTTTTGAGTGATAACTTGGGAGATCAGCTTGAACTTGAAACCTGAAGTAACAAGTATGAAATGAGACTAGAAGTCAGTTTTGGCCAATATTTTAATCCTTATATTTTTTCATTTTTATTTTGACTACTTACCTTTCCGCTGTGGCAATTTCCTATTACAAAATTCAAGGTAGCGGGTCAAATGAAACAAACTTAAGGAAATTCAAATAACCATTAACAGGATCCCACTTGGCTTACGGTACTTCAGACACATTGGGTGGGAGGAAAACCTATTCTGTAATGCTCTGCGCATACTGCACTGTTTCTACAATACATTTACACAGGGCTTATTTCTCACGCTGCATTATTTTAAGTTCTTCCAGTCTGCTGGGAGAGACACTGCACCAGTGCTGCTGACAGCCGTCAGGCTGTGACCGTCAGCAATAGCTCAGATCTTTTTAGATTTTTAGGTTTGTTCAAAAGCTGAACAACATGACCCCAAACCACATGATGTTGCACTTGCTTTTTTCAGGTTTTCAAGAAATGAACGCCAATTCATTTGTAATGGTAGACAGCAACACAGCAGGAATCATAGAAAAAAACCCTATGTGAAAATAGAATTAAACAGCAAAACGTCACAGAGATAATACTCAGTGGAGAGATTAAAATGCAGAAACATTTACCGTTAGTTTTTGCTGAATATAGCTATCCTAACAATTGTACTTAAGTCAGCGTAACTACATATACAAGTGAAGAGAGTCTTAAAGCTGTAAATCACAAAGAGGAAAAACACGCAATATATAAAGATACAGTAGGAGATGCACTCAGGTGTCTGCACTCTGAAAGTTTGCTTTCCTCTTGTTTCCCTAACTCTCTCCCTCAAGTCCAGGTGATCAGTGCAGGCCATGTTATAATTAAGGCCAGAGGAACAAATAAAAGAATGCACTGAGAAGGCAAGCGTCCCGTTAGAAGGACTGTATTTTATAGTGTGGTTCTCCTTCCATGAAAAAGGACGCAAACACCAGGTGGCCTCACCTACAAACACCAAACTAAAATCTGCCACGCTGCGCTCAGAGTTGCGACAGGTTAGCCAAAAGGATTCCGTACAACTTAGCTGCTGCAAAGTCCCATGCAGACAAAAGGAGTTAGTTTAGCTCTTCTAAATGATTTATCTTTTGAGAGCTACCTAGAGTCCACAAGCTGGCATTTATCAATTTAACTTAGGTTTCCACATATCCTTTTTTTTTTTTCCAGTTTAAATAAATGTTTCAACCACATTAAGACTAATTCAGTGCATTTTAACACAGAAAGCTTATAGAGCAAAGACCATAAAACCAACTACTGCTATTCAAAAGATAAGCAAAAAGATATGCAAAAAGTGCACGCACTGCAATTCCAGTGTCTCAACTTCAGATATATTTGTTCTTACAGATACTGCCAGTGGACTGGAAAACAAAGTGACAACTCCTACTCCAACTACAACACACCCTGATACAACCACACCAAGCAAAGCAACTACGTCTAGTCCCAAACCCAGTTCCCCTACTGCAAGTACTACCACAAAAGCAACAAATACCAAAGAGAACACTATGGCTCAGAAAGATACCCCTGTGACAGCAGCGGCACCAACGACCAAGGCGGACTCTCCCACCACTCCCAAACCTGAGGACACAACCCCAGAGGCACCAACGACCAAGGCAGAATCTCCCACAAGACCTATGGTTGAAGATATGACCCCTGAGGCCACAGAAGAACCAATGACCAAGGCAGACTCTCTCACCACCCCCAAGGAAGAGGAGCCAACACCTGAAGACACAGAGCAACCAATGACTGAGACAGACACTCACACCAACCCTCCAGAAGATGAAGAGAAAACTGCTGAGGCCACAGAGGCACCAACGACCAAGGCAGATTCTCCCACCACCCCCAAAGAAGAAGCTACAACCCCAGAGGCCACAGAGGTTCAAACAAAAAAGGCAGACTCTCCCACCACACCCAAACCTGAAGACACAACCCCAGAGGCGCCAACGACAAAGGCGGACTCTCCCACCNAAGGCGGACTCTCCCACCACTCCCAAAGCTGAAGACACAACCCCAGAGGCCACAGAAGCACTGGCAACTGAGACAGACTCTCCCAACACCCCCAAAACAGAAGACACAACCCCAGAGACACCCATGACCAACACAGACTCTCCCACAACTCCCATGATCGAAGACATGACCCCTGAGGCCACGGAGGAACCAATTACCGAAGA
>VZTV01017021.1:5604-15992 GCA_013400875.1 Anhinga rufa | reverse complement strand
AGGCATTTGTCTGGGGCTCTGGGAGCCGCTTGCCTCATTCCTTCTGAGGAAACAGCTGGAAAGTTGCCCTCAAAAACTCATTTGCGAGCTGCATTCCCTCCAAAAGTTTTATCAGCTGGCTCATTGCAAGCAGGTTTTTACAGAGGGATGGGAGAGCTGGACTGGATGAAAGAACTGGATCAACGCATTTGCCTNAACGCATTTGCCTATCCCAGACACCAGATCCTCAGACCCCAGTCATTCTCACAAAGTCCCCAGTGAAAGCTTTTTACAGATGCAAAACCATACAGGCCACTTTCTCCTTCTCTCCATCTCACCTTCCTGGCCTCAGAGTTAACAGAAAGTTACACGCGTTCTCGGCCTATCTAGCAAAATGCGAAGAGCCACCTTTCCCTGCTTCTGTCTGTCTGAGAACTGACTGGAAAGACTAAAAAGCTCTCAAGACTAAAGAATTTATCAAACCAAGGCACGGTGACACTGATAATCAAGAACGCTGCAAAGAGAAACACAATTTTAATTATTTTCCCTTCTTAGGGAAAAACAGAAGGAAAGAAAGTCAAGAATCCTCTCAGATCACAGGAGGGTTGTAAGAAAGTGGAAGAACTATTAAAGTTAAAGACTAGTGTTGGCACAAAACCAAATGGGCACGAACTGGCTACGAACAAATTTAGTTTGAAAATTAGAAGCAGATTTCTAAACATCAGAGTAGTGAGGTTCTTGAATGGCTTCCCAATAGGAAACAACAGGAGCAAAAGCCGTTTAATTTTGAGACAGAGATTGATAAATTTATTAAGGGAATCCTGCAACATAATTTCCTGCAATTACAGAAGTGCTGTACTCTGTGACTCAGGAGGTCTCCTTCAGCCTTGCACACCTCATCCTCTGCTGAGCCAAGACAGGATAAATAAATAAATAAATAGGTAGATAAATAGATAAATAAATAAATAAATGAAGTCCAGAGATGAGGTGCAATAGAACCAGAATATTAGCAGGGCAGCTAGCGTAAGGGTGAGCCTGCTTTCTTTATTAAACAAATTTATGGAGTTTTCTTGAGCGGCATTTATCCACCTGTAGGGACTTCGATATTTACATGTAAAAATTTGGATGATAAGGGAAGCCCAAATCAGTAATAAAGTTTTATATACGTATGACCACCTGCAAAGAGCATCATGGAGGTGAACCCTCCCACCTATCACGCACTCATTAAAGTAGACTGTGAGAAGTTATCTTCACAGACGTGCATCCAGGGGTTAAAGCTGTCAAAGGAACTATAAAAAGGGGTGGATAAGTGAGAAAATTAAAACAGCAAATCATTCAGGAAGAATCTGAGTTAAACAAAGAAGTTTTATAGCTGTGGAATGAGTGGATGGGTATAGAAACAATCAACTGTCTTTTTCAGACTTGACTGAAATTTTACTGGAAAGAAGTCTCTGAAACCATTAAAAAGTCAGCAGGGAGAAATCTTTTCACATTCTATTTCTATATTGAAAAACCCAGGATAATACCACCCTATTCTACAAACAGGAGAAAAAGCAAAACACATGAAGCTGAAAAAGCATGAAAAATATAGTACTGTAACATAAGAAGTCATCTGTGAACTCTCCCGTAGCACATCAAACATGAGGTATTCATTCATTCCCACAAATGGAGTCAGTGTTGATCTATAAGCTGCAGCTCTGTATTACACATTTCAGTTTCATGCATTTAAGCCAGACAAACATTCCCAGGGGATTGAAAGAACCCGCTACAGTGAGTTGTGGTTCTATTTCGGATCATATCACAGCATAACAAATCACAGTTTCAGACATTGGGATAAGGGGCTCAATAAACCAAGTAGCATGATAACTTCATGTATATCCCTTCCACACATGCAGCCATGTGCGGAATCAAATCCACCTAAGGCCTTTCAAACTGTACAACTACAAAGCAATTATCACTCTCATACCTACATGTATCCATATACCATTATTCATCCAAATATATATTCCTAAATACACATCCTTTACTACATTGTTGTATAGCAGTAGCTATCTAACCCTGTCCACACACACCAAGACTGTTTACCAGATCTGATCTCTCGCATATGAGAAAGTAGGAGAAAACATCAGTTTTTAATGCAGAAAGTTCTTTTGGTGCTCTTGGTTTGTTCTGGTGGTTTTTCAGCTGTGCTCCATACAAAGCAGTCCTCAGAAGCAGAGTCACTAGACCTATTTGGTAACCCACCAGTTCCCTGTGACTGCTGTACCGCAAGAAATTCTGAGTGCTGAGAATGATGCACTGGTCCCCTGTTGGTCTAGCCCATTTTTAGAGTCAAAGTGGTTTGTATATTAAGTAAATTTTTAGAAGGGAAAAAACCCACAAACCCACAATGTAAAGGTTGGATTGGAAAACCAGCCATACTGCAAGTACCCTGTACCGGAACTCCAGTCCTGCTGATCTTTGCTCTGGTTCCCAAAGAAATAACATCAAAACATGCAAGGGCATTAAAAACCACACTTCTCTTAATAAAGTATCTTACAGCACCCTGTGCAGATTAGCAAATCTTTCTGAAATATGGAAAGTCTCCTGTTAACCACCAAGTAAAGATGAGAGACAAGACTTTCAAGAGAGTTCAAATATTGCTGAGGTACAAGATGCTATATTTTCCCAAAGAATTTTGCACATTAGATGCCTGACTATTAATGTCATTTGGTTCTCAGGCTGAGAAACTGAAAATGTAACTCTGAGCTATTTTGACTGTCTGGGCCTTGGGACATGAAGGAAAGTCAAAGCAGCAAGCATGAGCTTAAGTCTCCAAAGCCTGACAGTCACACTTTCTTGTTCTCTCTCTATTGTGCCCAAAGTCAAAGCTCTGCAGTAGTTACCTTCTTTCCAGCTAATTAAGGTGTCTTGAGAAGATAAATGAAACAGGGAAAAATAACTTGGCTGGAGTACATTTTCATTTTTCCATTTTAATTTCACTGACAAGTCAGCCACCTTAAGCATGACACTGGATGGTTGGCAAAAGCACAACGTTATTGACTAAAAACCTAATGTCACTAGAACTCATTATTTGTTCTTGGGTATTTTCTTAAGTGAAAACAAAAAGGTTGTTCAATATAAATAAATCCCTGAAGGGCTTCCAACCCAAATGCTGTACAGTATTGGACAATGAAAGAACTGTGTAGGGAAGTGAACAAGAAACAGGAAGTTGGAACTACCTGGCCAAGTTTTGCTCTATAACCTGACTAAAGTGTAATTAAAAAATAATCAGCACAGAGTGAAAAACAGCTTCCAGTACAAATATATACTTTTATGACCAAGTGCTCTATAGACAGAAATCAAAGATTTTTTTTCTAAAGAATATGATTAAAAAACAATTATTGTTTAAATCTCAGGAAAAAGGGAACAAGACATATATATAAACATGAAAATACAAAGTTTGCATAATGTTTTAAAACAGTGGGGTTTTTTAAATGCAACATCCTGCCAAAAAGTCTGTGCTAAAGTTATTACACACCGTTGTAGGTATGACCACAACCTCTGTGCCACTGTCATACATCGTCCCTCTGCCCCACCTTCCAGTCTGGAAGGAAGTGTCTGCAGTTCATAGTCTTTGACTTCTAGATGAGCTTAATGCAAAAGCCCACATGCAACTTTCCAAGGGGCCTCTGAATCAGGCAAAGAATGCAGAGCCTAGAAACACAGGATTTGGGAGACACAAGTGGAGTACTGAAAAACTGCATCAGGCAATTGAATGATTCAGAGGGCTGGTAATGGAATACAGTATGTCCTTCCACCAGGTCACTCAGCTGAATCTATTCTGGATAACAAACAAAAAAAAAACCCACTCCCATTTGATGGCTGCTCATGCGAAATGAATTGATCAAGGCTGTCCTGATAAGTGAGTGAGTTTGCCACAGTATGATTTGTCACTTGAAACAGAAAGATCACAGCTCTTCTGTCGGCATAACCTAAACAGATTACAGAAGAAGCCACCCCAAATCTAACTGGTCAGCCCCTTGCTGGCAATCTGACAATTCTGGCCAAAAAATTGAAGTTGAGAAGAAATATGCTGAACTTCAGTTTTGATCCTCTGACTGGACCAAAACGCACAGCTAGAGAGCAGCACTGGGGAAGCTGACTCAGCCATGGTCCAAGGCATCATTTGTTCCATGGCTGAACAAAGGGACTGCAGTCTTCCAGGGCTGTCAGTTTAACAGCTTTCACCCAAACTAAATTAATTTTGCCTTCTTAAAATGAAAACAAAAGAAATCCAACTCACCAGTGAAGTTATCCAAGATTTTTGAAAGATAATAATCCTTCAGCTTACTGGGATCTGTGCTTAATAGATAGGTGTGGGTGCCAAGACGTAGTTCAGCCCCAGATGCCAGTGCACCTTTCTATTCAAGCAAACCCAGCTTCCTGCCTTTTAATACACACAAATTTGGCACATTTAATCAAGTTACTGTTCATTATACTGAAGTATCAAATTGCCAAAAAAATGTTTTTTCGCCTACCAGAAGATAAAACTGAGGCTTTAGCACATTTTCTTTAAAAAATAAAATAAAATAAAACCACACACACAAAAAATTACCATTTTGATGCAAACACTGAAACTTTTACCTTGCTTTGGGTCTGTTTCAGCTGCAGTAAGATGTATTAAAAAACAAAATCCTCCATCCATCCCCTGCATCCCTGAGTCCTGTACCTGAAAGTATACAATGATGCCCAGCCTGCTGTCAAAGGCACAAGCTGTCAACATGAGAGTGAAGCACTAGTGTAGGCATGTACATACACGCGCACACACACACACACACACAGTATTTATAAAACTGCCACTGTAAGGGATTTGGGGTTTATTTTTTTAATTAACTGAAAATGATAACACAAGAGCTTTTCATCTGGCATGAGCTTGGGTTTCATCAGCTGCTGGAAAAGGTTCTCTTGGAGAAATGAAATTAGTGTTTCTCCATGTACTTTCTGTGGATTTCAAAATAAACACAGCTATATGATCATGCCAGTTAATAGACAGATGTAGGTGAACTTACAGGTCTTGATACATCTAGAAAGAGGCTGCAGAGCTAGACACACAATCTGGCTAGCACATCATATTGGCTAAATGACAGAGTACCCAGTTAAAAAAAACCGTGAAGCACAAGTGAAAAGAACTGGGAAGGGCAGTTGCAAAGGGTACCTACCCTTAGCCTACCTGCTGCACCTGTGTATTGCGATATACACCACATGGCATAAAAGACAGTTCATTATTTGATGCTACTTCTGCTCATCCGCATTTCTCACCATGTCAAGTTTCTCTAATATAACAATGCATGAGAGCAGGAAACTAAAAATTTTGCAGACAAAGACTTCAGAACCGCTTTTGCTCTATGCTCCACTTTAAAAGTCAGCAGTTGCACTGTGAATCGGTTACCCCCTACCCCTCCCCAAAAGGGCAATCTGACAAGAATTTTCAATGGTGCCTGACGACAGGACAAGGGGCAACGGGTACAAGTTGGAACACAGGAGGTTCCACTTGAATATGAGGAAAAACTCCATCCCTGTGAGGGTGCCAGAGCAGTGGCACAGGCTGCCCAGAGAGGCTGTGGAGTCTCCTTCCCTGGAGACGTTCAAACCCCGCCTGGACGCGGTCCTGTGCCCCCTGCTCTGGGTGTGCCTGCTCACGCAGGGGGGCTGGACAAGATGATCTCCAGAGGTCCCTTCCAACCCCTACCGTTCTGTGATTCTGTAAGCAACAGCCCTGAGTATAAAACTTATCCTTTCCAATGAAGGCACTGAGAAGTGCAGCCCATACTAAATAACAGCACTGCTAGCTGCTAGTTTATTTTTTCTTCTGTATGGAACCTTTAAAATCCATGGTTGCTTGAACTTATCCGATCATAAAAAAGGAAGGGGGNNNTGATAGACAAAAAAAAAAGGGGGGGGGGGGGGGGGGGGGTGTCTCAGCAGGGCCTTTTTTGGTCCCCAGGAATCTAGAAATTCCTACCTCTTTTCCCCATTTCATGCTTCAAAACACAACAACGTGATACATACTTTTGCTAAGTGCTCAGAAGATTATTTCACAGGTTTCAGGGTGTAGCAAAGAGAACAAAAGGGATTTCGCCATTGCTTTGATTTACTAGCTGGCAAGGTCACTGCAGTATTTAAACGTGATTATTTAATGATATATTAGGTCACTACCATATTTTTGTAAGTATAATTAAACTGGTAGAGCGCCTACAAGTTTTTTAAAGACTTCTTGTTCATTATTTTTTACATTTAAGAAATGATACTCTCAATAATGGATTGAGATTCAAGAGAGATTGAAGTTTTCCAAGGATTCTGATGAATCTGGTTAAGAAGAAAAGAACTTTGGAACTACAGATAAGAAAAAGAACAGCTCAGTCATCAACTGTCTCAGACACAAGATGACAGCTGTACATATATAAGGATGGAAATAAATTAATTCCTTGGAGGATGCTCACGCACGTGAGCATTGGCTCTAACATTGGTAGTCTGTCTGGAAGAGTCAAGACTAAATGCATATGGGTATCTACTCCATGGAAATTATTCTTTAGGGAACACATTCCTGCAATAATTCCTTTCCATCTCCACCTTCAGAGCTATCAAATCTTATTTACTTTCCTTCACCTTCTCTGCAAGTCAATATTTTTTGATGTTGCCCAGGACGACTCAAGAGGTCTTCACTTGTACTGATAAACCTATCCATTGCGTAATGGAAAATGCAGCATTCCAAATGACTGCAAAAGTAGAGACAGGCAAATAGACACACATTAAAAACACATCACTGTTCAGTGTAAAAAATTGTCTATGAAATCTGCTATCAAAGAACAAGGCAGGTTACTACACTATCAGCACAGTGAGTCTTTGATATGAAACTGAGCTTTTAAGTTGGCATCCTGCTTCTGTTATATAAAACAAAAAGGGGCTTTACCTACAACAGAGACTAAGGCCAGATTCAGCTCAGCGATGTGAGCATCACAAGCCTTCATATCCTGTGGTAACATCCTGCACTACAAGAAGCCAGAAACATTCTTAGAGAAAGGATTTTGCAGTAGGCTTCATTAAGTGGACTACAATAAGATGACCAAAGATGAATTAACAACAAGAACCTGAAGCTCTGCAAAACAATGATCAAAACTAATAAGATCAGAAAACACACTGTCAGTGATTTGTTGAGTAACCATGAGTCTAGCTCTGGCTAGACTCACTCAGCAGAGTTACTGTCAGCGTAAGCAAGTAGTAGACAAGCACTCCAACAGCAGGCACAGAATTTATAGCACCGCCAACATCGTAAGTATCTATTGGCAGGTAAAAAAACAGTCTCTAATAAAAAAAGCTATTCAAGGAAGCTCCGTTTCTTTAATGTGGCATAAATACAGGTGGAGGATTTCTTAACATTTTAAATATCACACACATATGTCATATTAAGCTAATGTTTTGGAGACTCTGCAGGAGTTAATTGTACGACCTCAGCATGAGCCACAGACAGACTTAAAGTGTGGACTCTCAGGTACAAAGTAACTCAAAGACAAACACTCAGGAGTAAAATGAAACACATACTAAAGTCAATTTCCAAACAACGCAGTAAAAATCGGATCAGGCACATCAAACTGTCACATCCATTTGTGAAGCGAAGATTTTAATTTGAAATACAGGCCAGTAGGAGAACTGAACTGAAATCACTTCAACTACCATATTAAACACGTCATGCAGACAAATGAAATAGATGGGGAGATGCAACTGATAAGAGCTTAGCTGAATGTCAGTGATGGTGGAAGAGACACACTTTCAGTGAATAAATTAGCGTCCTACCAAGACAAGCATCTGCTACGGTCAAACGTGTCTCAGGATGTCTGATAGCTCTATCATTCTCAATGAACTTGCTCCACTGCCCAGGGGTCCAGTGTGTCCTGCACAACACACAGGGGACAGCTGAGTAATCCCATCAGGTAGTCTGCTTGAAGGACAGTGAAAAAAAAAAAAAGATTCCTCAATAAGTTATTGAAGCAGCAGTGCCTGAC
Organism: Anhinga rufa; assembly: GCA_013400875.1. NCBI lineage: Eukaryota > Metazoa > Chordata > Aves > Suliformes > Anhingidae > Anhinga > Anhinga rufa. The sequence continues at coordinate 7,971 of VZTV01017021.1, read as the reverse complement.
TAGTGCCTGCTAGTTCAGAGTTCAGTTCAGAGATGAACTGAAGAGGGAGATCTTCCCTCTGATCCAGTAAATCATTTCAAAGGGCATTCGTACCTGGATGTCTAATCAACCATAAGAAGTATAAAGAAATGGCTATTTTTTTCCTGAAAAACTACTAATATCCCAAGGATCACTGCCTCACAATAACTGCTTAACTGTCTCTTGCAGGTTAGAGAGTTGGCTTCTGCTCACATACCCCACTGATTCAGCAGCAGTAGTAGCAGTCTAAACTTTTCAATGAGGTATAATAGTTGGGAGTATGAATGACCGTGTTCCATATGGTCATTCAGTTCTTTTAATCTGCTTTGCCCAGCACGTCTCACATTAAGGATGCAAAACCTGCAAGCCTTTCCACTCTGCTGCAAGCGGTTTGTAAGTAACAGGAATAAAAACAGACAGAAACATCTTGTTGTTCAAGGCACAACCAAAGCCCCAGCTCACAACAGAAACGTCAAGTTCTAGTAGAGGTTGTATCAGACGGGAACTTAACAGCTCTCATCCGCCTCTGCTCACAATAGAACTGCACTAGTTAAAATAATGCCTTCATTCCTTTTAAAGCCCTTGATTCAAGGAAACCCAATTTCCTATTCCACAAAGCAGAACACACACCAGGGTACGCATAGGCAAGTGTACACACACAGAGATAAGGACAGTCTATTACTGTATTCTCTAACTCTTCGTTATATGCAGGTAGAAGATGGCACAACTAGCAGCCTCTTGCACCAGTAGTGGTACTGGGATTTCTATGAAGCAAGCCGTATGCCTGCCTGAAGCTGTACCCCTCCCGTTTTCCCCAAACTACTTGGCAATGAGCGGTTCTGTCATTAGGGTTTACAGGTCGTCTTTTTCAGCTTATAGATCTCCAACCTCTGCTACACATCTGTGCTGGATACAAAGGATACGTTCCCTTATCAGACGTCTAACTCCAGCCTGCAACTTGATCAACACTGAGTGAGAGTTCTTCCTCATCTCCCACACCATTACCAAAGTGACGTTTCTGTCAAGACATTCCCCGCTTTCCCTCCCCTACTTTGTCCAGGCTGACCCCACAACACATTCCAGAAAAGTTAACAGGATCATAAGCAGACTCTAATTTCTAAAGCTGATCAAAAGAACTTATATTTTTCTTTATAACTCAGATCATCACTTAAAAAACAAACAAGCAAACTACCTCCACATCTTAAGGGAACAAAAATCAAAACCACTGACTCCTCTAACTGGCTGCTCTATACTGTAGCTTTCTGCATGTGTGAGCAACTTCTGTTTTAGTTGTTTAAAACATCTTATCTTCACTCGATTTTTCACTTGAGTTTTTACCAGCTCCCCGCTTCAGGGAGGGTTATGCCAGATGCAGCAAGAGCGCCCTCTGTCCCGTGCAGAGAAAATGGCATTTAACGCCTTTGCTCTTCCAGAGCTGCCCATGAATGTAGTTAAATTTAAGCAAACATATAACAACATTTGCTCAGCAATACCTTGGCATCCAGATTTCCACTGATAACACACTTTATAAAAGATTCTTATCCCTCCTGCACCCATCCCAGTGCGTTTTAAAACTGTTTAACACGAGATTTGGTTTTACTCTGGAAAAGTAAACGACAAGTCACATCAAGCTTCTTGAAAGGTTTTGGTGGGTGGGTTGATTTTTTTTTCTTTTTTTTTTAAATCTCCCTCTTTAATCGCCTCCGCGAGAAGAGCCAGCTAGAACTCTTACCAGCTTGCTTTCCCCCCACGTACAAAAGCACTTGCTGATTTCCCCTTCCCCACTTCTGCAGCAAAGCGTCAATGTGGAAAGAGGATTTCAAAATAGGAGCACAGACACTGACAAATCATCAAAGATTTTTTATGGTTTTTTTTTTACACTTTTATTCTGCCTCCATGTTTTCTAAGCAGCTGCTCTGCTTAGAAAACAAAAAAAAAAAAAAAAAAAAGGCCTGCAAAAAAACCCACAAAACATTACAAATGAAGAGACTGGAAAACTGCAGCCCAAGGAGGAGGATGTGACTTTAGTTCAACTTACCAATTTTATCCCGCTGTATATTTTCCTATTTGCTTTTTACAGCAGCTGAGCTCAGTGCTCAGGCACGTCCACCCCGTGTCAGGGAGGCAGGCAGGCAGGCAGGCAGGGCTCTGATCCCCACGCTGGATGCTGCTGAGCGAGAGGAGCTGTGCTGGGCTGGGCTGAGCTGCGCCGTGCCGTGCCGTGCCGTGCCGGCGGCGGCTGCGTGCGCTCGCCGGCCCCAGCTCAGGAACTGCGCCCCATTGCCCAGCCCCGCTCCGGCGCGGCCGCCGCGGGAGGCAGGGCCGGCCCCCGCTACTGTGCTGCGCCCT
>VZTV01017020.1:11380-28701 GCA_013400875.1 Anhinga rufa | reverse complement strand
CATCAAATTGCTGTTTTATATTGACTGAATTCATCTGGACTTTTCTAGCAGTTTTGCCAAGAATAAGGGAGAAATCTTTTTTGTTTTATCTTTTTTCCTCTTTTCTTTTAATTTTCTGTGATGTATAGAACAATAAAAAATGGACCTAAATTGCAGCCAGGATGTAGGATAGACACTAGAGAAATTTTTCTATCACTAAGGATAGCAAGAAATGTAATATATTGCCTGGGGAGGCTGTGGTTTTCTCTGTCATTAAAGGCCTTTAGAACAGATGGTGAATATCTGACAGAAGTGATGTAGCAGTGCCCAATTCTCTCTTGGGAAAGAAGGATAAATTAAATGACCCCTTAAGGTTCTCTCAGCCTCCCCCACCCTCTTTTTCTTTTCAGGTCTAGAATACTTTACAGTACATTAGAATTTCCTATGCACTTTCATTACTGAAACTATATTCTGTATCAAGAGAAGCAAGGTACAATCTCTACATTTCCTGCCCATATCGCATTGCCATAGAGCATTCTCCTCTCCCTGCATACAAAGAAGGAGTCATTTATTTTCCCAAAAGTTGTTGGATAGATGAAGGGATGGTTATGTGCCTATGTCAGATGGACTAATACTTCCCTGGCAAACAACTTTTAGCACGTTCAGCCCAGGGAAGGGAATAACGCACGCTACATTTTTAAAAATATGCCATAAGTAAGCTCTTCAAAGTCTGTGGTGTTTCAGAGAGTGTATCAATAGTATTATACTCCAGCATACAGTATTTGTAGGTACTAGAGTTACTTCAGCTCGTCCTCCAAGGTGAGGAGTCTTTGACTGCCTTTTTTCCCAGGAGTTGCTTTCTGTCCTATTCATATTAAGCCAAACAATGCAGGAAAGAACAAGTGAATCTCCAAATACCAGATCAATACCCAGTTAAATAGGAATTCAGTGAATGTATTCAGATTGAAAAATGGATTTTGAAGTAAAGGTAAGCTTTGGAGATCTGCAAATGAAATTTTGGGTTGATATGTTGCTTTTCAAGGGAGACTGTAAAACATGAAGCTTGTCAAATCTTCTTATATTTCTTTCTTGTCTTAGGGTAGAGAAATTTCAAATTGCAGTGTATTAATGTTCCAGTACATTACTGTTCACTGTTTTGGTAGGCAGGGGAAAAGAAAAGGAATTTTCTAGGTAAAGTCAGTTGTAGCTTCCAGGAAGCAAACACAGAAATTGAACTAAACCTTCTTACAATTAGAAAGTCTGAGAGACCATGTGTGTTTCTGAGTACTACCTCCATTTCCCTTTTGAAGTTTTTCTATTCATAAATAATTAATATGTCTCTCAAGACTATTCAAATTAGATATAGAACAGCTTTTCTCTTTTTTTTTTTTCCTAAGGAGCTGATAGTTTTTCTTCTTTTACCACTAATAAAGTATTTTACTAATGCTTTAGTATTTCTGAGTCCTATATTGTCTTAAAGCCATCAATAGGAACACAAAATAAGCTATTTATGTTTCAGGATAAAGAAAACCAAGTATTTATTTTGGCTGTACATAATCAGAAGCCCACTATGTAATTCCACTGGGAAATAAATGCTGCTTCTATTGAATAGCAAACAAAAGGTTTGTTCCAGAGCCTTCCTTATTTTATAAGGGGAAATATATCCAGTCTGTTACTGTAGACACTCTTTAACAATGTTGCTTTTGTAAGTTTCAGTTTATTTTTCTATATACAACCAGAGATGGAGTAGTGTTATATGGATCATGATCACCAAAATCAGGTAAAAAGAATACTGAAACATTTTTTTCTGCTGTCCTGCATTCCCCCTTATTGGCATCCTTCCTCTGTCCCAAAATTCAGTGAGCATATAGGGGTTTTATAGAACACGGAGAATAAACTATTACTGAAACACTATTACTTATTTTGTTTTAAGGGAAAATCTAACCAGAGCATAACAGAATAAAATATCAGGTAATTAGGAAGCAGAAAATGCAAATGACAGAATATTTCTGTAAAGCAGTAATATACATTGTTGTTAGAAAAAGGAAGTGTGGTCTTTCTACATAACAGAAAAAATGTATTTTCAAATACATGCGTCTAAATGCCACTGTTAAAGAGATCAGTCTGAAGAATATCATACTTATCCTATTATATAGACCATATTTGCATCAAATAAATGTGCTTATAAAAATCCCATCACGAGAGTAAGAAAACAAATTATTGTCGTGGTTTAACCCCAGTCAGCAGCCAAGCACCACGCAGCCGCTCGCTCACTCCCCCCTGGTGGGATGGGGGAGAGAATCGGAAGAGTAAAAGTGAGGAAACTCATGGGCTGAAATAAAGACAGTTTAATAGGGAAAGAAAGAGCCGCGCACGCAAGCAAAGCAAAACAAGGAATTCATTCACTGCTCCCCATGGGCAGGCAGGTGTTCAGCCATCTCCAGGAAAGCAGGGCTCCATCACGCGTAACAGTTACTTGGGAAGACAAACGCCATCATTCCCAATGTCCCCCACTTCCTTCTTCTTCCCCCAGCTTTATATACCGAGCATGACATCATATGGTGTGGAATATCCCTTTGGTCAGTTTGGGTCAGCTGTCCCGGCCGTGTCCCCTCCCAGCTTCCCGTGCACCCGGCACAGCATGGGGAGCTGAAAAAGTCCTTGACTAGTGTAAGCGCTACTGAGCAACAACTAAAACATCTCCACATTCTCACCATTGTTTCAGCACAAATCCAAAACACAGCCCCATACTAGCTACTACGAAGAAAATTAACTCTATCCCAGCTGAAACCAGGACAATTATCCATATCTGTAACAAATATTAAGAAAGAATATCTATTTATAGGTAGGGCCTTAATCAAGTGACTCATTATCCAAGTAAAATACATATCTATGGCTATAAGCACTGAGGGTAAAACAGTGTGGAAGAGATTAGTAACTGCGGTATGTCAAATTATGTGGGACTCATCAACCTACTTGCTAGTAAACAATAAAAGAAGGAAAGCCATTTATTGTGTCAGGTACTACATAAAGTTTTCTGCCATGGGAATCTCCCTAACCCTTCCTGAAATAAATGTAGACAGGGGTTGGAAAAGTGTTTTTGTTGTGGCCTTACCTCCTTATCTTGTGGTTTCTATACTGGCCTTGTGGGTTCTCTGGCAGGAATTTTAGTCCTTAGGACCTTGGTAAAATGTTCTCACAATTTTTTTTTTAAGTTTTGATCAGCCTTGTTTTAACATTTCAGCTACCAGGAAAATGTAGCTGCTTTCCTGGAACTTAGAACAACAGTTGTACAAGTATTTACATCCTTGTCTACCTGAAGTCTGTTTGCATTTTCAATGTAGCTATACTATTGCTACACTGCAATTATCAGTCCAATACTCTTAAAATACACAAAGTACTCCATATTGCCAAAGTCCCAATTACAGCAGTGAAATCTAAGCGATCAAGATTTCTTCAGTTCATGCAAGCACTTTCTATCAGTTCTGACAGGCCTGTGTGAAATGTACCCTGAGAAATCCTGGACTGCTGAATTTGCGAGGTTTGATCTTCTGTTATAGTCACAAATACAGCATGGAGACAAATCTGTCTAACTCTTCACTGCAATGTACCTTACCCATGGCATTAAATTAAATTAACCCTACTAGTAACTAAATAATTTTCCAGAAGATTTAGTACTACATTGAGGCCATGATGAACTAGTGTTATGTTACTTTTTTGTACAAATTAGTTAATATACTTGACCTTGTTTATCTAAATGTGGTTCTTGGCCTGACTTTGCATTTCTCATATGTAATAAAATGTTCAAAAATACATAAATATGGTAAATCACATAAGTAATGTATTGGGTGTGACTTTTTAAAGTTTTAATTTCCTAGTCCTTTTTTTCTTTTTAGCCTCAAATTTAAATTACATTGCATAACCCTAGCAGTGCAGACTGAGAAATTATTTTTGTCTTGTCTGCATCTTCTTAATTGCTGACACAAAATACAGGAAATAACAGCTTCTCAGAGTCTTAATCTTTCTTTGAGAGACAGTATCTTGCAATTGAAGTGTATTTAAAGCTGAGCATTTGGAGATTTCTAGTGACTCTCTTTTGAGCTACTGCCACTGGAAATGTGAAGGAATTTTTTCAATAAACTTTTGAATTTTATGGTTTTCTGCATGCAGTACAACTGTATGTCTGGTTTAGGGCCCCTTTTCTCCAGTCTTTCCTATTGTAATCTAGACAAGCCACTATACCTATTTAGTCTAGAGTAAGTTTTATATTGAAGTACCAAGCAGGAACAAGATGACCTCTGTACATCATATATAGTGCAGTGCCAGCTGACTTTCTGAGCATGGGTAACTTTGTCCAGTTGCAAGTCTCACTAAGTAAATTAATTTGCAGGAGTTTACAGGACTGTTCTGAAAGCGTATACTTTTAATTCAACATGTAACAGATAAAGAAACATTTGCTTTGGGTCTGATCCTCAGGTCATTTAGAGGCATTAAGCTATTTAAGTAAACAGATCTGTGTCAATTTGCAGAAGTTAAAGAATTTGCACTCTGCTGAAAAATACATTATGTCAGGGACAAAAAGAGATTACCGACAGATGACTATTTTGGACACTTGTGTATTGCTCATATGCAGCTAATGCAGTAAATAAGCTTAGCTGCTGTGGTGGGTTGACCCTGGCTGGATGCCAGGTGCCCACCTGTTGCAAATACAGATTTATGGATATGGCTGACTACACCAAATCGTCACAAACACAGCCTTGTGTATCCTGCCAACTAAACTAAATTGTCAGGAATATGACTTGTTATACAGCTTTAGTTAGCAATCTAAGATTTATTAATGTTTTTGAGATAGATCACAGTATTAGGCTGTATAATTCTTAACAGCAACAGCCAATATAAAACAGCAATTTGATGGAATTTATTACAACAATATAGCAACTTAGTTAAAGATTTGAGAATGGCAAGGTTCACTCACTTTCATAGAAAAATTGCACAAAGGAAAATTGAGGTATACTGAAATTAGAATGATTCAGAGGGATTATGGATACAGGGGATAAGGAGGACCCTTGCGTTGAGTCATGAGGTTTAGAATAGACCCCCTTGCTTTCTAAACTCCTTCCAGAGAGAAGCCTAGGTGTGGCTAGGTCTAATCTTAGTCTCAGACTTGGTCAACTGTTTATATGAATAGGTATAAAAGATAAATATATAGTCAAATTGCACACACACACACCAAGGTTAACCTGTGACTAAAATCCAGTGTGGGGTCTCTCCCACAGGAAACAATCTTCCATGAACTTCTCCAACATGGGTCCTTCCCACAGGCTCAGCTTTTCATGAACTGCTCCAGCGTGGGTCCCTCCCACGGGGTGCAGCCCTTCAGGAACAGACTGCTCCAGCCTGGGTCCCCCACTGGGTCACAAGTCCTGCCAGCAAACCTTCTCCAGCGTGGGTCACAGAGGCGCTACCACCATCACTGATGGACTCATCCTTGGCCAGCTGCAGGTGTGTCTTGGAGACAGCTGGCATTGGCTCTACAGAACATGGGGGAAGCTTCTAGCAGCTTCTCATAGAAGCCACCCCTGTAGCCTCCTTGCTACCAAAACCTTGCCATTCAAACTCAATACAGCTGCAATGTATGAAGAGGGTGTTGCACTCTGCTGAAAGCAGTCTGCATGTCCTCTTGTCCCATGATACGTATTGGTATTTGAGAGAGCAGTTTAAAAGAGGGGATCTTTGAAAAAAGGAGACATTGGCCTTCTTCTCTGGGTTACTAAGTTACACTTTTCTTTGCTATATGATGCCAGTGGAGGCCCATGACAGCAAAACACTCATAGTCATATCAGGGTTTCATACACATCTGTATATTTTATTTAACTAATGTACTGTATTTAATATTCTAAGAAAGGAGAAAAGAGATAAATGAAGAAAGGAAAGAAGAGAGTATCAATGGTTTTGCCTTAGTTTCCCAAGAAACTAAAAAAGCAGAAGAATGAGCTAGAGAGCTGCTATAAAAGAGAAAAAAACAAATTATCTAGTAGCTGGAAAAAGAGAAAACAGGTCTGGGAGTTTGAGTGTTTCTTCTGGGTATGGAAGAAGGAGTCTTTGCATTGAGAAGAAAATAAACTGAAACTGGACTAATATCTTTAACTGGAATAATCTGAGCCTCAGTATATGATAATTAATGTTTAGTCAGCTATTAGCAATAACATGGGGGCATCTTGATAAACTGTTAATAAGAATAGGACACTGAAAACATACTGTGAATATCTTTCCTTATAGATGGCTCAGGCAGCTATATGTACGGTGATACATATGCATATGCATCAATATTTATAGATATATGTAGAAATTTGGCATTTTGGAGTTGTTTCTATTGAATATTTACAAATAGCCATATTCAGCATATTGAACAGCTGCTAAAATGCTGGTAGTACAGATGCAGTTACTGATAATTCAAAAGAAAAATACCAGAAATTTTTCAGTACAAAGACTTATTGTGATTATTTAAGAAAATCAGATTTTTTTGCAGTACAATGTGCCTGTGTTCTCTGAGGGTGGGTTTACTAATTGTGCATTTAGTAGTTTAACCTTGTCATGGTTTAACCAACCAGCAACTGAGCACCACACAGCTGCTCGCTCACTTCTTACTGGTGGGATGGGGGGCAGAACTAGAAGGGCAAATGAAAGAAAACTCATGGGTTGAGATAAAGCCATCTCCAGGAAAGCAGGGCTCCATCAAGCATAATGGTTACTTGGGAAGACGAATGCCATCATTCCAAACATCCCCCCCTTCCTTCCTTCTTCCCCCAGCTTTATATACTGAGCATGATGTCATATGGTATGGAATATCCCTTTGGTCAGTTGGGGGTCAGCTGTCCCGGCTGTGTCCCCTCCCAGCTCCTTGAGCACCCCCAGCCCCCTCGCTGGTGGGGTGATGTGAGAAGCAGGAAACGCCTTGACTCTGTATAAGCACTGCTCAGCAGTAACTAAAACATCCCTGTATTATCAACACCTTTTTTGGCACAAATCCAAAACAGCCCCATACTAGCTACTGTGAAGAAAATTAATGCTGTCATAGCCAAAACCAGCACAAGCCTTAAGAATAGTTTGTCTGGAAACTGTTATAGAAGCACTTCTAGTATGTGAAATGCAACTTAAATGGTATGCATTCTGTTACATAATAGTCTTCCGATGCTTTAAAATGGAAAACCCTTGATTTCATATGTTAAAGTTCAAGATAACTTTAACCAATGATAGCATATATCTTTCCTGTTTCATGTCTCTGAATCTCTAAATTTCAGTACTGTGCTGTTGTGTTCTGCCTCCTGAATTTAAAACTGAAATATTTCAACAGAGATAGAAACCATGAAAATTATCAACATTACTCTATGGCTGATAGCTCTGCCACACTTTGAAACAGCTGAATTCCCAGTGTGCCAGTTGTCACTCCAGTCAGCAGCAGAGGATTTATTTCTGTACTCAGGCTGTAGCACATTTTAATGATTCTGAAATACAAGACTTGCAAAACTAATTTTGCATTCCATGCACTTAAGCAAGCATATTATCCATGTTGTGAAAACAGCAAGTTAGCATTTTTGTTGTAATTGTTTGAGGTGATTATGTATTATGTTTCTACTCAGAGGCATTTTCTTCCAAAGCAGTTTATGCAATTACTAGCTGAGAAAAGGCAAAGCAGCACTCCAGAGGCATCTGCCTCAAGATAGCCTCATGCACGTTTCCCCTTGACAGTGTTGCCATGCTTTACCATTGAAAGAAAACACACAATGTGCCTATTGTATGGCTCAGATAAGAGTGATACAGCACTGTCTGTGAGAGAACACATTTTCATTTTTTTAACACTAAACTGATGATTATAATAATTCTTAAACTTCGTTTATGCTGAGCAGGACTATGACACTAGACCAGAGATTTAAAAGGTACTGTTTTCATTAACCAGTATGTTCCCAACAGTAAGGACCACTGCTTCAATAATCCAAATTTCCACACATATATATATTTTGATGAAATAAAAAAGAATCCCATTAATATAATTTTCATAAAGAAATGCTTCTGCAACTATTAGGAAGAGGTGAAGTCTACTGCAAAGCTCATATTCCCTTTTTAAATTAGGTCAGTTGTAAGACTTTTATCCTTCCTTTTTTTTGTGATGGTCTAAGTGCAGAAAAATGCTGAGAGACCAGCAGTGGAGCTGGCTTGCTGAAAAATGCAACAGCTGCACTACTGAGTGAAAAGGGCTGCAATCCCAATGTCTGAGGTCATTGTAGCAAGTGCTTCTTATTGCGACCTGGAGCACAGAGATGGGGACATCTAGTTTCCTTTCTCCTCCAAGGTTGAGGAGGGCTTGCTCACCCTGCAGATGGAAAAAGCCCCCATCACTGTCATTAGAGAAGGACAAGAGGAGGACTGGGCTATATGGGTCCACACAAGGAACCAGCCCAGCTGTGTAGCTGGGGGAGCAGGATAGGACAATCAGATGGCAGCTGCAGAGCCCCAGCAGCTGCTGCAAGTTACCATCCACACAAGTAGAGCACAAACAATGAATGAGGGAAGAAGTGATTGTGTGGCTGCTGAACGGCAGATTCACAGGGATGGGTATAACCAAGGGTGAAAAGCAGCAGTTAGGAGCACTGGCAGAGCATACTGCCATAGAGGGGCTAATTTAGTGCTGGGGAAATCTGTGGGATACACTGATGTTGGGAACAAGGGCCCAGTACCTACAAAGACAAGACCACAAAACCAGCAGGACCAGAGCCAATGGCAGGACTCCAAAAAGGGTATGTGTCTACTGAGAGAAAGAACATCAGAAGTGGTGTATGGCCTCATCTTTGACCCCAGTGCAGTCAATCAGTTATAGAGTAAACATGAAGGCAATTAGTGATAAAAGCACCCATGGTTAGGAGCTGGTGTTTAAAGTGCCCAGGCCCCTGGACTGATAGTAGAAGAGGTCATTCAAGTGATCAGCTAAATGAGTGAAGAAAAGCCTAGCAAAGCAGTGCCCCAGAACACTTGCAATACACCAATGAGATTATTCTCTGCAGACAAACAGAAAAAGAACAACAAACCAAGCCCCATGACCAAAACAGAGCTGCTGAAGCACTACCCTATGATGAAATCTCATCTGGTGACCCAAAATACTTATATTCACTGATGGCTCCTGCAAACTCCAGAGTGGACAATTGCTTTGCAAAGCAATATAGTGGAGTCCCCTCTCTGGTTGCATGGCTAAATTGAGAGAATTGGAAGAATTCAGTTTGCAGAAGCCAGAGCTATGCACTTACTCCTAGAAGTGACTAAATGGAAAAAGTGGCCCACAGATTATATCCAAGGTACTGATTACAGGACAGTAGCTAGTGTGTTGTGGGAGTAGACAAAACAGTGGAAAAAACACAGATGGAAACATTGAAATAGACCCATCTGTGCAGAAGTACAGTCACCCCTCCAAACGCAACCAGGTCTTGCTGTTAGACACATTACAAGCAACCAAGCCTCAGGAATTATATGTAGGGGTGCAACTGTAATAAATACAGCATTAACTCCAGTAATCTGGCTCTCAAAAGAAGGGGTAGAGTTTGTAAGGGGTATATATTCAGTTTATAATATTAACCCTATTGTCTGGGACTCAGGGATGAAGTACAGAGTTTATAATGAATGTAAAGATTTGGAATGTAATTCATGGAACTAATCAGTATGAACAATCCACTTAGTCTCCGCATTGTCAAATCAGTCTCAAATGACGACAAGGATAATAATAAGAAAGCTATAAACAAAAATTTCTCATAATTGCTATTAAAAGTCTAATTACTATTGGAGAATATGCAATGAAACAGCCTTCAAAAGCAATAAGGAAAAATTTTTAACATTACAGCTTAAAATCAGTGAAGGGGTCAAAAAATGCATAATTGTTTCTTCATTATCTGGTGATCCTCATATGTTGAACTGCTGTCCTTGAAAACAATTACAAAGGTATTTTTTCTGTTCTGGCACAGTTTTTGCATGCAATATTCTCTCCTGATATACTTTTTAAAAATAAATTTGTTAGCAAGGTCCACCTCTTATTAGATAGCCCACAGGAAAAAAAGTAATGGAGTCCAATTAACAATGAAAAGCTCTGTTGGGTTTTAAAATATGACCAGAAAATAACATGTTCTGGTCTGTCATCAGTGAGTGAAGTTTGTAATGAAACTGATTCTTACGACATGTAATAACTTTCCATTTTTTTCTAAATTACTTATTTGGGGAAAAAAATGTACACAAAATCGTTTTTCCTTGCATTATTGTAAAATTATCTATCATTGTCCAGGATAGAGTGAAAATAAAACTTAAAAAGTGAATAGTGTATTGAATGTCAAACAATGTTTTTAAGAAATTAAACTTTTGTTTGTAGGGTAATTAAATGTACTTGGGTTTGATGCTTCAGATTAAAAAAAAAAAGTAATTAATTTTTGATTCTCTAAATATGTTTTTATTAGAAGTACCAAATACAGTTTTGAAAATATATCTTACATAGCAACATATATAAATTAAAATACTTTTCAGAATACAATTTCATTTCTAAAATCGATATATGCTATATAATAATATAGCTAGGCAAGTTTTTTTAAGATAACTATTGACAGATTACCTCACTATTTGGACTCAGTTGATTTTTTTTAAGAAGACTTACCTTCAAAGTGTATTTGATAATTGCTTTCTGAAAATGAACCTTTTGCATATGTTTCCACTTAATTTGGACATGCATGACCTGGGGTATCTAAAAATTGCACATTACTTCTAAGCTCTCATACGTTGATATAGATGAAAGTTACCAAATAACAAAGGGAGGAAGGGAGAAAGAGATGGTGATAAGAACAAAGAAAATAAAGTGTTAGTCTTTAAAATATTTTTTGAGACAAAGAGGATTTATTCAGATCTACTGCTGAAAAAGATCCAATGATGTGAGTGAGTGTGCTGGTTTTGGCTGAGATAGAGTTAATTTTCTTCATAGTAGATAGTATGAGGCTATGTTTTGGATTTGTGCCAAAAACAGTGTTGATAATACAGGGATGTTTTAGTTACTGCTGAGCAGTGCTCACACAGAGTCAAGGACTTTCTGCTCCTCATCCCACCCCGCCAGGGAGGAGGCTGGGGGTGCACAAGCTGCTGGGAGGGGACACAGCCGGGACAGCTGACCCCAACTGACCAATGGGATATTCCACACCATATGACATCCTGCTCAGCATATAAATCTGGGGGAAGAAGGAAGGGAGGGACATTCGTAGTTATGGTGTTTGTCTCCCCAAGTAACCATTACGCATGATGGAGCCCTGCTTTCCTGGAGATTGCTGAACACCTGCCTGTTGGTGGGATGTAGTGAATGAATTCCTTGGTTTGTTTTGCTTGCATACATGGCTTCTGCTTTGCTTGTTAAACTCTTTTTATCTGAACCCATGAGTTTTCTCACTTTTACTTTTCCAATTCTCTTGAGTGAGCAAGCAGCTGTGTGGTGCTTACTTGCTGGCTGCGTTAAACCATGACAGTGAGTGAATTTTAAAATAAATTCTTTTAAAAGTTATAAAATTTCCTTTGACCAAGAGTGCTGAGACAATAAGGAAGCAAAAGGAATAGGTAATAGTGTGTACTATGATTCATTTCAGCTGATCATGTACCCTCTTACTGGTTAGCCCACAAACAGTAATGACCTACGAGGTACCTGATATGGAAGAGGCAGTTTGTGCTGTGAAGGACTGAAGAGCATTAGGATTCAAAGACTGTACTGAAGACTATGAAAACATATGTGAGAGTTTAAATTGTATGCTGCATATAGGTTCATTATAGCAGACCCTACATGAAAATGAGAGCTGGGCAAATGAATAAGGATAGGAAGTTTGTGAACTGGGATACTAGAACATGTGTATTTTACATTAGTTAAAAGGGGATGACCAATTTCCTCTAAACACAATAAGAAGAACCAGAAATGCATTGTTCATGTTCTCAGGGCATCTCTTTATGTATGGATGTATCTTTATGTCAAAATGTGTCTTGAAGAGAAGTTTTAGAAACCAATTAGTGGTTGTGTTCCTAAATGAAAAAGACTACCAAAAAAAATTGAGAACATTTCTCTAACATAATATTCTTAGCTTTTTAGATGTTTAGCTGTTCTGTTGTTGTCCTGTAATTAATTGTGCATCATACCTCATCTGGAGAGAAGATTGTGGTTACAAGTTAATTGGGTGAAACATTTTTACCAAAATTTACAAATTCTGTATTTCTAATATGGTAGTCTGTATTTCAATACTATCAATAAGTGTTACTTGTTAAATCATTATGACACTTTCCTTTCCTACAAAACTACAAAATGTCAGGACAAAAAAAGCAATTGATAAGAAGCAGAAGCTGAAACATTTTGTCCCAGTATCTAGGTTTCTATGCTGAATGAAAGAATATTTCTTTAAAAATTTCTAACTGCAATTTTAATAATATAAAAAAAGCTAAGAAATTGTAGCTCAATGTTCAACTAAAAATTGGACATTAGTTCAGCCCCAAAATGATTTTGGAGCTAGCATGATAAAAGAAAGACTATCATAAGGCCAGTTGCCTTAAGAGCTTTCTGTACAATGAGAGAAAGATTTCAAATTGCTACTCAGAGCAATCTGCCTTTCTGTAACCCTCTGTCTTAGACAATGGCTCGGGAGACAACTTGTTTTTATGCATGCCTCCTTATTGTTTTAATTTCAACTGCCAAAAAAGTTCCCAAACTATTAGCTATTTTCCCAGTTGCTTATGAAACCATATTGTGACTACAGAGGATCTGATGCCGATTTGGAGCAAGCATTTTCTCTCTTAAGTAATCACAATTAGCTCTCTTTTTTCCTTTATTGTAAAAAACATTCAGATCCAACAATCACCCTTTCCATCTGAAGTTATGTGTGATTGTCGCTCTTCTTTTTGAGAGGGAAAAGTGCAAAATTCTCCACAACTTACTCCTCCTTGGTTTTCTTATCTTTCAGTTGAAAACTTTCCTGTAGTACTTACACTGCCTATTTCCTGCATCTCCAAAGATGTAATGCCTTTATTTTTTTTAGAATTAAAGCAGCTAAGCAAAAAGACCTTTCAAAAACCCCCTCACACCAAAACTAAGAGCACCAGCATTCATTTTCAGTGAAAAAGTCCTTTCACTAAGGATAGAGCATTTAATAATATAAAGTTTAATTATAAATGAATAAAAGTTTAGAAGAAGCCTAATTAGTGTTATCTTCATTCGATTGCATTTAATCTGTGCAATTACAAATCCTGTAGTAACTTTCTTGGATTCTTAAGGAACATCTTGAAAAAGGATTGAGAGCACATCTTCAAAAACATTGGGGGTTTTTGGTTTGTTGTCTGGGTTTTGTTTTGTTTTGTTTTTTAATAACACATCTCAGTGAGATTAATTACTTACTAAAAACACAAAAAAAATTAAACTCTGTTTGGCTTCTTCTGCCCATACTGAATGTATTAGGTAGTCTTCATTTAGTTCCTAGTGAACAGGTAGCTCTCCTATAAGAACCTAAAAAAAAAATCACTGGAATAAAGTATACAGAACCTGTGTCTAGCAGTGCATAATTTACCAATCACTGTATATTTTTCCCTAGAGCAAGTTCAATATTATTTATAAAGCTTATGGAAATATATAAGTAATCAAGTAAGTTTTGACTAATAGGGAAAATATTAATCAAACCAAAACAAAACACTTTTTATAATAGTCAGATAGCTATATTACCTTTTTTTAAAACAATATATTACACTTGCTGATAGCTGTTGCATAGAGCAGGGGAGATATTCTAGGCTTAGCAAGTTAACAGAGCAAAGTAACGCCTCTCTCAGTAGGCAAAAATGAGTGGAAATTTGAAAAGAGAGATCAGTATTGCATGGAGGCATACCTGAGTAGAAGCAAAAAGGCCAGAGAGAATAGAGATCCCAAATACATGAAAGGAAGAAGTAGATATGACAATATGTTCACTCAAGTGTGTTTGCCTTAGCTACAACAGAATAATGAAACAACTGAAGTAAAAGGTTGGCTTAATTATTTTGAGCAGTTACTATACAAGAGGAACACAAAGTCTGGTGACTCACACTTTTTAATGTCATTTTATTTTATGCGTGTGATGGCTTTTATGTTGCCAGGTGAACTCAGCAGGCTGGCATTTTTTTGCATGTGCAAAATAACTTTAAAATGAAAGCCTGTGTTTACTGCAGGCCTCCACTTTTAGAAGATATTTTATTCTTTCAAGAAAAAAATGGCTGATACTTAACTTCTTTTGTTACTTTTGGTAGAATGAAAATTTTAATTAAGTACTGTATTGCAGCAATCAAAGAGAGCACTGAAACAATACAGACAGATAGAGGCTAATAAGGTTTTATGTCACTTAATCCAGAGGACAGCTCAACATCTCACTGCTTTGCCAAGCAGCAAAAATATAGCTTGCTTTTATTTGAAAGTACTCTACTAATTGGAAGGAATAGGAATTGATCTCATATAAAAAAGGCTGTTGATTCCTGTGCACCACAGTAATTACATACAGGCTAGTTTACAATTCAGCTCAATTTTTTGCACGTTTGTACTAAGGGACAAAAGTATGGTACGTGAAACTATTAATATAGTTGGATTGGCTGGCAAAGGAGGAATTCCTGAGCTCAGAATTCAGTTTCTGTTATGTGATCCAATTTTTGCCTTACTTTAAATAGTGGATGTAGTAAATAATATGATGTAATCAGATAGCAAGAACAAATAATGACTGTTGAATTGTTAATCATAGAGGAGCAAAACTGAAGTACAGCTAAGGGGATAACATAACCTGTCCTTTTGTCAGATAAACTTTAGTCATTCTGCCATTCAAGAAGGTAATATCAGATATACAAGACCAATATAAAGGTTCTACTTTTGAAGATGTGGGCATTTATTAAGAAAGAAAGAAAGAAAATAAAAAACAACAACTTGGAATATATGTTATGCGAATGCTTTCTGTAACAGTAGGAAAAAATAAGTACAAGAATTACAGAAAGGACTTTGGAGATTTTTACAATTTTTAAAAATTATTTTTAGTTTGCATCCTAGCTGTTTTTTTTAAATTCTATCTGCTTGTACTTAACATTCATAACTGTAGTTGTGTGATTACTCATTTGGCATTGTTCCATTCCCTGGATAATGCACTGTTACTACAGTCAAGAAGGAGTGAGTGCATTCTTAAATTTCCGGCAGAAAAAGGACACTGACATTTGTTCTTGATATTGCTTCTTTTGCTTATTGGAACATTCTGGATCTCATTTAGGACATCAGTTTGAGGGGCGTTGAAGGTGCTTATCTTTTTTATATTGGAATATTTTTTTTGAGCAGAACATTATCCCAGAGGAGATACAAAGAGATCAAGTCACTAGTTAAGACAGGCTCATATTCAGAAGTAGAAGACATCCTTTAGACAGAGAGACTTGTTGAAAGGGTTTGTATTTGAATTCATAAAACTGAACCAGTATAACAGCAAATACGCACCCAAAATGTGTTCTGTGAAAAAGGAGGAATGGTGAACTGCCTTCCTGCAGCTGCATATGATTTTATATACTCCTAGTTCACAAAATCATCTGTCAGAATGTCTGTCTCAGCTCAACTCATCCACTGTATATTAAGTATTTTAAGGCATTTGAAATGTAAATTCTTCCTTAGAAAAGAAATAAGATCAAAAGTCTCTTGTAAAATTTCAAGACAAAAAGAAACGAGACATAATTGTATAGCAAATAGAACAAACATTGAATGTGACAAGTTTGTAGCACCACAAACTATGTTTATAGTTCTGTGACTGATATCAGAGAAATCCACAGTCAAACTCAGTGCAGATAGTCTCCAGGTTATGATGGTATTTAATCAATTTACAAAAGGCACCAGTTCTGGCTGGTTCTGCATTGTAAGAGTTATCATCTGTGACAATTTGATATGATGGTCTCATGCCTTTTCCACTGAATTGCCAGGGAAGTAACAAAAATACAAACACTGAAATGAAATTATTGTAATTGGAAAGATTTTGGTAATCACTGTCTGCCTACCTGTGCACTTGTATTCTAAATGGCCATATTTGTATCTGTACCATCTTTATAGAATTCATGTAACATATTAGAGGAAAAAAAAAAAAAAACAAAAACAAAAAACCAAACCAAACCAAACCCCAAACAAACAAACAAAACAAAACAAACCCACAAACCCCTACTCCCACCAAAAAGACAAAGCTTTTGAAATTTGTAAGGCCTTGATATGGGGAAGAGAGCAGAAAATGGAGAATGCAGATTCTGAGATATCATTTATGTCAAACTTTACACTACATGGGACTCTTCTTCATGGTAGCTCATTTATTTACTTAGTGATTTTTTAATCCCTTTTAGCTTAATTATGTCTGGGAGAAAGTGTAAAAGACCTACAAAAATAATTTCATATTACTCAAATGAGAAACTGAATTGTCTGTCTTGGAACTCAGGAAAACTAACAATAACTGATGTGATATAAATGTATTTTTTTATTTTTTATTTGATTTAGCGACATTTAACCTTAGACCAGCAAGTAGTTCTGTTCTTAAAGATGACTTTTCCTTCGGGACTACATGGCTTAAGTTCAAAGTTACAGCCAAATTATCTCAGTGTAATTTTGATATCTTCATTGGACTTAAAATAAACCACTGATTTTTTGAATCAGTAAATCATGTGGAGCTGATGTTATGAAATGATTGACTCTGTTACAGTTTGAACATTAATATATACTGTTCCTGAGATACTGTTGCCAAAGTCTTTGTATCAATCAGGTGAGAGCAGATGGAAAATTTCCCCTGTGGTTCTATAACTTTGCTTTTATTTCTATAATTTTATATAAAAAAACCTTTACAATTTTAGTTTTATTCTGCCTGCTAAATATTCATCTAAGTCATAACTCATCGAATTGTTAGAAAGTGTTTGAAAGGTACATGGTCTATTTGTACTTGAAGTAAAGAAAAAAAACTATTTATTTGATTGCTTGCAGGGTTGTTTAACAAATTGGTCATCAAATTGATGGACCTTGGTTACTGAAGATGTCCTTATGAATACCTACCTTAGAGCCACACTAGCATGGGGAATGTGACCCTGTGAGCATCATCTTCACAACAGTCGTACATCATAAAAGTATGCATATGCCTAGGCTGACCACAGTCTCAATGTTGCATTGGAGCAACTGATATACAGCAATCTAGTTCTCAATCTGTGTGTGTCAGGGGTGGGGAAGGCAGGGGACATGATTGTCTTCATGTTTATGGTATAGCCTAGTCCAATACTTAATAACCACAAGACAG
>VZTV01017020.1:0-11375 GCA_013400875.1 Anhinga rufa | reverse complement strand
AACAGGTGACTTACAGCATTCTTCAGGTGCATAAGCATACACATACTTGACTGTATTGTGCAGGTTCTTTCCTATGCATTGGACTTGCAATTGGTGCTCTTGCCCATTCTGGAAAATTTATGCCTTATTATTTTCAATTTCTTTCCAGTGTGTAGTTCTCAAGACAATAATGATGCTTCCTTTTCCCTATAATATATTTTTGCATAATTACAGTAAAATTATTTTTCATCCCTGCAGCAACAACAGCTGTTTTGTGATCTTTCAAGCCTACACATCTTTGAAGAATATAACCATAGCTGAGAAATTTTCTCTGGTGAGATTCAGGCCAGAGGTATTTTTTTTTCCCTTGGTACTTGTATTAGTGTGCATATTTTTTATCTGCACTGAAGTAAGTCAGGAATAGTCATCAAACCGTGAATCTAAATCTATGGTTCTTTAATCACGGACATTTCTGACTAATAAGTAACTTGGTTAAAGAAGGCATGATTACCAGTTCAAACAATTGTGGAGCAAGAAACTTTCTTAATATTTTTAATGTCTTTGCTAGTGAAGAACAGTTTCATTGCTCTAAGTTCCTGATGCTTTTTTTTCTTCTGAGGACAGGAAGTTTTGTAAAGCTGTGTGGTAACACTTCCATTATTTGGGCAGCAAATATAAAGATGGAAGAATGCTTAATGTTATTGGGTCATATTTGCACTGAAATATGAACTTTTAGGGATCTGATAAGGCTTTTCCTGTTGCCAAAACCAAAAAAATAATTAGTGTAAATGGGGAGGGGTGTGAAAAAGACAGAGAAAAATTATGTGAAAGTAAAATGTCAAATAAGAAATTCATAAATTAGAGGACATTCTGTAAAAATAAGAAAGAGACAAACTATTATGAGGAAGATAATTGGTCTAAAAATTAATTACCAGGAAAAGAAATGTAAACAAAAAAGCATAGATTAATACTTCTCCATAGGCATGTTTTATTGAAAGCAAGTAGATATACTGAGAAGTGAAGAAGTATAAATGTAAAAATTGAGATAAATCAAAATGGAAGCCATTTTAGTTTGGCTAAAACTTCTGATGTGGTTAGCAGAGTTACAGAGGAATATTCTTACTTTAGGGCAGAAGTTTTACAGTGATAACACTGCCAAACTGTCCATTTCTTTTGAAGAAAATGCACCTTTTCTTCAGTTTCCAAGACTTTTGCATAGGAGTTTACTTCAATGAAAAATAAAACTTCTTGAAGTTTACAAAAAAAGAAATGTTTCAAGCATCTCTTTACTTGATAATAGAAGAAGCCAAGTGCACTACAGAGGACAGACATGAAATGACAGATTTAAGTAGTACAATATGTTATATGGCCACAAGTCAAATCTCTGATAGATACAATTGCAAAACACCCAAAAGGAAAAAAGGAATGTGGAAGGTTATTATCTGCAGCTAAAGTCCCAGCATTAGGAAAGTGAAGAATGGTTCTTAAAAGGTCAAACTGTCCCCATAAAGAAGCTTAAATATTTTAGGGTAGTTGGAGATCTTTTAAAGGGAAAGATAAAGCCTTGATTTGAAGAACTCATATATGACTCATCTGATATTATCCTAAAAGACAGCCTTTGGAAGTCAAAGAGAATGGATTCTTAGAACTGGAAATTACAGCTGAAAAACTGAATATCATGCACAGCAAAATTGGTGGGTAATTGGTAGGTAATAAATTAATCATTGGCGTGTTGCCATAAAGATTTCCAGGGCTTTTGGGAGTTAAGCACAGTCAGAAATAAGAAACAGCTTGTTAATAGCTTGTAGTTAATGCTTGGTTTGCCCTACCAATATCTACATATTGAAGTCTTGCATATCTATTTCAGAATCAACATATTTAAATTCTCATACAGGTTGTCCCAAGAAGTATATCTTTAATTGTCTACATCTTTGTCCTTTGTTCTGCTTTCCTTGGAATACTATATCTTTCCTGTTTCCTGTTATACTTTCCCTCTCCAAGTTTCTTCTTAACCTACTTCCAAAAGGAGCATGTCAGATGAATTTTCTTTTAGAAGTATATAAAAATTGAACAAAGGTGAAAGCATCTCTTGTAATGCTATAAAAAATTTATACCACGTCTCATGTACTTTTATTCTTATATATTTTTCAACAAAATTCTTTTTTTTTGTCCTGTGGATTCAATGACACATTATCTTCTGAACCTTATCTGCATATAAGGACTGCTGTTTGGTCTTAGTAGAATGCTAAGGGTTTGGGGGCCATTGATTGTTTTCCACTGCCGCATTTTTCAGACCGTTGCTACAACCCCTGATATGATGACAACCTGTCATTTGGTGACAACCCCTGTAGGGCCCAGACAATACTCTTACCAGCCAGTGATGATGTTACATTTCATCTCAGCCAGGCTTCTTGTTGCCCCTAGGACAATGCAGCTGCAAAGTGATGTTTACACTTGTCAGTTTTTCTAGGCTTTATTACTGAATATTTCTTTACTAATTTGTGTATAACACCACTGAAAAGAACATATTAGAACTACTCCATGTCTTTTCTCAGGACTTGATGCTAACTGGAATGCCTGATGAACAGGAACAGACTCTGCCACAGATATTAACATAAGAAATTTATGTAAACATGGATGGAAGTATCCTATCACTTTTTTCTTGGTACCATAAGTCAGGATCTGAATATTCAGACATTGTTTTATTAGCTTATGTATAAGCTGATTTTCTCAAGGAAAACTCAGTTTTCCTGAGTAAATGGATTTCAAAATTAAAGCTCTGAGTAAATGCATTTCAAAATTAAAGTTATGTGTAAGGACATCAGGATTTGATGTAGTTCTGAGTAAATAAGTTTGATTCCTCTAGGTACCTGTGCAAGCTTAGAAAAAAAAAAAGTATTGGATAGTTAATTTAAACAGAAAGAGGTATAGATCTATTTCATACTGTATTCAAAAAGACAAGGTGAGAAGTACAAAAGTCTGTCTCCTTTATTGCTGGAAACAATATGTTGGTCAATGAAGGCAACATTATTTGTAACATATTCATTATTATTCTTTGTTTGCATAATTAATATATTTGCATGAACTTCACTGAATAATTTCTTAATTTCTCCATCACTTTCAGATTTCAAAACTGCCAGTCTCGGCTTCTCACCATATTGTAAATTACTTAAGAATACTAACTCAAGCAGAAAGAATGCTAGGAAGAATCATATACTAACATTTTCCAAGTTTTCTGATGTTTTCAACCAGGTAAGACATGAGAAAGGGCCTGTGCAGGCCAGTAAAGGAATAAATACAACTTGTACAATAGTGCATTCAAGACATAAAATGTTAGAACCATGTATCATTGTATGTTAGGCAGCAAATAGTTATGTCTTGAGCCAAAAAAATAATAAGATATAGAAGTGTGCTCACAGATATGGACAGCTTTCTAGATAGGAGGTAAATTCTAGCCATAGCATTGAAAAAATATTACCCAAGGAATTATCTGTCTTTATTTCTGTTCTCTCAGTATGTTATGAATTTGGGATGTTATCGTACATTAACTAAAACATTTCCTGCCCTATCTCATCTCCCAAGTCAAACCCAGAATATTTGGCCAAAGTTTTTTTAAGGAATTATTTTTTATCTTTTCAAAGTGAGTGTTTCAATGTCAATAGCCAAATGTCTTCCTAGAATTATGAACTATATGAAGAAGAAAATTTTGTAAGGGAAGCTTTAGCTGATATATTGAAATGTCCTGCATCATCACAGACATTGGTGTGGGTTTTTTTAGTGTGTACACCTAATTTTACCTACTTTTATATTTAGCACATTTATATAAATACTTGTGTATATGTAGTCATTTCACTGAGCTGCACAAGGCTGCTCATGTTAAGTGTGGTTAGCTGTTTATACAGTAAGGTACCTCTTTTTTCCAGTGGTTGCTGTAAAGTTCTAAAATTCATATATTTACTTCTAAAATAAAAGGCATAACGAGTTCTGGTCTTTTAGATCCAGGATCACTTTTCAGCAAGATATTTAGGTTACTGTGACTATGTATGTTAGCGAGTAGAACAAAATAGTAGGAGCAGATCTGTATGGTGAAACAATTGATACGGGACTCAGTGTTTGCACTGTACATGTTTGGGTGGGGATGGGAGGAAGGTGTGTTAATTTCAGACTTGCTCTGGTCTCACACCCAGGACTGAATGTTCATAAGTGATTGAAGAGCATTATGTGGGCTCCTGGGGTACATTTCCCAATTTATTTTTATCTGGAATGAATCTAGTTTGTGTAGTCTGCAGCTTCTCTGTGATATAAATCAAAGCATGGTAAGTGGGAGCAATTAGGAGTTTCACTTCAAAAGCACATTTCTGATCTAAATTTACAACAGTAATGTACACATACCCTGTTTCAACTTCAGAGTATGACTAAAGCCAGGCGGGGGGAAAAATTAAAAGGCATATCTACTCTGAGGATACGAAGTATCCCAATCCATTTCTGTGCAAGTCACCCATGGAGCTAGACATCTGGTGCAGAACTGTCCAAAAATAGCATCTGTCTTCAAGTGTCCCTTCTAAGTGGATTAATGAAAGTCCTAGACAGCTAAGACCAGAAAGCTTTTGCCCTAGTGCCTGTAAGTTATACCCACGTTCCAAATGCTCATCCAGTGGGAACACGGAGATGCTTGCTCTTCAGCTTTGTTCTGAAATATTTCAAAAGTTTTGCATAAATTATTTTTTTCACATTATGAAGACAAATAGAGGATTTTAAGAGAATATGGCTAGTTATTGCCAAATGCTTACACTTTGTGGTTATTGTTTCTGCAATAGCCATTTCTTTGCTTGTTACAATATTACTTTTCCTCAAACACTTGATCCAAAGGGGGCCTTCTATAGTTTTAACCGTGGGAAATTATTAACTTGGTTCTTAATGAGGATCTGGGCTCTGCTTGGGATTCTCTTGCCTATTGCATGAACAGTGATTTTTCACTTTCAGTGTGCTTCATGTATGCTTAACTGCTTCATGTACCTTATTCAATCAGCTTCAAAAATTCAACCAGATTTTGTCTCATTACACTTACCATGATAACAGAAGGTGGCAAGAGAATACATGAACAAAGCACAAAAAAATAGCCACCTTCCTTGAGTGTCCTGTTATATCATTATGAAATGTAAAGAGCACGTTTCACACTGCTTTTTTACCACTTTCTTTTATACTACAAGGTATCTCATTTGGCTGTTGTTGTGCCACTTTGATGTGCCCATGATATATACTTTTGAGTGTAACTATCTTCATGATACACTAAAGTTTCCAAATAAATGGGATACCTGATTTATTGGTAAGCAAGTATAATTTTTCTTCTTCTTCAAGTAAATGTAAAGAGAGATTTTAAATGAATCATCATTCTATTTCTTTCCAAGAAAACAGTCCTAATAAATTAAAGTTTAAAGGACCAGTCATGCAAGTTTTATTTCAATGCATTTGATTTCTGCACTTAAATGATTCATTCACTTCCAGTTATACTCTGCTTAGTAAAGATATATTAGAAAAACAACTTGTGCTCAAAGAACTGTTGCATGGTACTTTATTCTAATTTAAAATCCAAATTATAGCTCATTACAGATCCCATATTCTGGGGGGAATGCCCATCATTGGTTTTGTTAATGATTCTCTAATGCTGTAATTCTGTATGATTACATGCATTAATTTACATGTAAAACTACCAGTATGATTAAACTAGATTTGCTCTAATGTCACAACCTCTAGAACTAAATTTAGATGAAGATAGAAAGAATTCTGTCTTTAATATGTAAAAAGATTAAAATCTTAAATGACACTAGCCTTGCACTGAAATGCTTTTATTCAAAACCTGGAGGACAAAAACGTGTTCACCTAGTATTACTTTGAAAGCTTCCTATGGCTAATATAACCAGTAATATATAAATTACTGCAAAACATATTTTTCAGCTACTAATTTTAATAATTATTTTACCTAGCTGAGGGGTTTGTTTTTTCTTTAAAAAAAAAATAAATTGTTAATGATTACTGAGGACAGCTCTGTTTAATTATATTTTTAAGCTCATTTAGTGACTCAGAATTCAAGCTGGTAAAAATCTGTGTAATTCATTTCATCTTAGGATGTTTTAGATGTAAAAGTCAGCTTAGTTTTTTCATAAATGACAATCCTTTGGAAGTGTTGGTGTTGTATAAAAGTGATAATGAAAAAAAAAGTTGACTTAGACATTTAAAAAAATCAGGAGAACTGGTTCTTGTGACATCTTTTGTTAAAAGAACAAGGGTACAGAATTAAACATTTCACCATTACCCTACTCCTTTGACACTTATTCACTTTTGTACAGGGAGGTTGTGAATTTCTAATAACTCTGCTTCATTTTAACACATTTTAACACCAGTTTAACCCTTTCCTTTTAGAGCTTTAAGTTAGAAGCAAGTCATCAAAGAATTAGGAGTGTTAGGTCATTACTGTTCTATAATAGCCAGGGTTTTAATTTTTATGGCACACAAAGGTGAAAGATGCACTATTTTACCCTAAGGTCAGTCCAATATACCATCTGACTTACAAGCAAAAGCATAGTGGTTGTCATGAGATTTAATAATAGAAAACTGTATGCTACTCTTATAAATAAGATTAGTCTTATGTGCAGCTCTCAGATAAATTTTATTAAAGCACTAGTCTTAGATTGCAGTATTAGTTTAAAAAATTGTATGCATCTCTCAATAATGTGGTTTTTAAAAGTGCAGTTCTTGTGTAACATTTTGTAGGGTTGCTGTCCCCTTCAGATATGCTACCAGTGTATCTTTTGGCAAAGAACTAAAGGGCAGGATAAATTACCTGTTTTCTAACATGACTTAACTAATTTAGTTGGATATCTCTATACAGGGCCCAAATATACAAAAAGCATATTTTAAAGCAATGAGCTATGCACTGATCTGCAAGCCGATAACTGTACTACTTGTTCCTTCCTGTTCTCCAGTCATGTTTTGACTCGATTCTGTAATTACCAACATAGATAGGAGATAGATATAAACCCTCTAGTATTAGAGGTAGTATTTTAAACAGGAAAGATGCAGCAGTGTCTTGTGGCTGTGAAGTAAATCAAGGGAAATTAAAATTAACATAAAGCACAGGTTTTTTTAATTGTGAGGGTTATTTACCATCAGTACTATACACATAGTGAGTACTCTCAATCAGATGAGAAACATTTCTAAAATATTATGTTTTTAACTATAAATTACTATGTTAGACTGAGGAATATGATGCCTGAAATCTCTAGCCTTATGGAGGAGTTCTAAGTCTCAGTTCACAGGTCTCAATTCTGTCTTATCTTCCCATGGCTATTGAATTTGTCTAAATTATAGTAACAGGTTATAGATTTGCCAAAAGGGCAAGACTTTGACTTCTGTATGACTTATTCATACATTTCTTTCAGGGGCAAGATTACTGTGAATATATTTAATGACAAAATATATTCAGTAATACCATGCATGCAGGTCTCTCTATATGTGTAATCAAAAGACAGCTCTAAGTCTTTGTGCAATATAAATTTCTTTCAGTCAAAACTGAATCAAAAACCTAATGTTTCAGGATACCACAAGGTTTTCCAAGGATCCTTTAGTGTGATGTTCACTTGAATTCATGGTTAAAATTCAGATTACCAATACTGAATCATAAAATCCAACCAGCAAAGGATGCTTGCTAACAGTCTATTGCTTTTCTTTTGCAACTGTAACATTTGCATTTGTTCTACATGGTACAAGAATAATAATGACTGGACATGCTGCAGTGAATTCTCAACCAAATGCCCTCAACTTTGGGTTTTACTTTATGAAAAGTTTAAACAAGGCGAAGTCTGCCTGCCTTCAGAGCACAGGAGATGGGAAAATTATTCACTTTTTCAAAGGTGAAAATCTCTGAATTATCTACTTATTTTTAATCCTTTTGAAAGAAAACTCTTTTGAACCTGTTCTTTTTCCCCTGAATGATAATCATGTACCTGGCACTTACTGTCTCTGACATATGCACTCACAGCTGTTTTAAAATACTAAATCTTTTAGCTATGTTTCCTTTTATACATGAAGAGCTATAATTTGTGCAAATGCAATTTAATAAACAGCCCAATTATAATTTACAAATTTAGAAATACACTATATTTTGTTTCTGTTTCAATTAAGTAGTTGTCTAATTATTCTATAAACAGAATTAGTTAACAGAGAGGGAACTGAAAATGCACACAGGAATTAAATCATTCACTAAGCTGTTCAGCAAAGTGAAAGGCACTGCATAGTCTCTTTTACTATTTCAGTCAACATGTTCTTGTTTATGTCCTGATTCAGCAATGTTTTATGTGTCTGAGCAATTCTCAGGGCCCCGAGGGCACTGCCAGCCCTGACCATCCTCCTGTGGTCTCCTCTCACCTGCCCATGTCCCAGGACCCCATGTCAGACCCCCAGGGCTGACAGCCCTGCCCCAGAGATGCCACAGCAGGCCTGGTCTCCAGCTTCCCACAGGCCCGCCCATGGTCCACATCCCGGCCTGGCCTTGGTCTGTCCCCATCCCCGCGGAGGTGCCCAGTGCCAGGGCTGGGACTGCTCCCATGCTCCCCCAACTCCCCTGCTCCTGGCTGGGGCGGTGGGACAGTCCCTGGCTGCCAGGCCCTGCCCTGATGGGTCCAAGGGTGCCCCTGATGGGCCAGCACCCGGCCCCAGGTCACTGTCAGCCCCTGTGGTGCCCTGCAGCTTTTAGCACGTGTTGCTGGTTATCAATCCAGCATTCCACTGACAAAATTACCCTGTATGTTCCTAGTCAAATTAAGCAAAGATCCCAGGAATAGTATAGCAAACGAAAGAGGAAATGATCTGGAACATGCTCGTAAGGGGTGTCAGCCATGTGAAGGGCAGACTAGCAAGAGGGACGGCATGGTCTGAGTGCATGGGGTGTTGTAGAAATCCCAAGCTGTACACCAAGCTATTGTAAAACTGGAGAGCTCTGTTACAGTGATGAAAGTTGGGAAAGACGAGCCCTGTGAGGGTGCCTGTGAACCTTCTCTGACATTGTTTCTGGACTGGAGCAAGCTTACATCCCACCAGCTCAGAAAAGGGTAGAAGGACCTTATGTTTCCCTGCATAATATGCCCATGTGCCTCACCTGAGTATTTGGTATGATTTTCTCCTCTTAAACTCTGAAATGAATCCTGCAAGGGGACAGTGAGTCTGCCAGAGCTTTCAGGTTGATCAAATTAGATCTCTTTCTTTACATACATTCCCAAGAAAGACCAAAAGGATTTTAAAGTAAAAATAAAATAAAATAAAATAAAATAAAATAAAATAAAATAAAATAAAATAAAATAAAATAAAATAAAATAAAATCTTTATAACAATATACATCTATTTTTCAATAGAGAGAATGCTAGCCAAAATATTTTAACAAAATAAAATGGGTTTATAGCCATCTTGCCTCTCAGACCCTTTCACCTTCCAGGCTGGTTCCTTGCCTCTAGGCTTGGCTTCGAGGTAGTATGGAGCTCTGTGCACCCTTCTTGTATCTTTTACTTTCTTTGCCTTGTGTGTGACCCATGTCTTCTGAACCTGTCTCTCCTGGAAAAGGCTCAGGTTGACAGGGAGAGTCTCTGCTTATCTCCAGAAAGGTTTGCCAGCTCAGCCACTCTCTTTTGAAAGGAACATAATATAGATAGAAAAATGTTGATTCCATCTATCTATGACACACCTGCATCCTTTAACTCAGTTTTCTGTTCAGCCATTATAATTTTACATAGTTTAGTCAAATTAAAAGATTTGCAGTCTGTAGTGCACTTTGTCCCTATGTATGTCAACTCTTTTGCCACAGTCTCTTTTATTACAGGGTGAGGAACTGTGCCCATCTGCATCAGCTGGTAAGTTTTCAACACTGATTTCAGCTAACTGGAGGGAATCCCCTGCCTAATGATCACATGTGATCATAACAGATTTATATCCAAGCAATTTTCTTCACTCCTTAGGCTAACTTACTTCCAGAATGTCACTGCCTGATAACCACATACACCTAAGGGGATAGCAAAATACTTTAATAGAATCCAGCAGGTAGAATGGTTGCTACTAATAAACGGAATTCAGGGTTAAGCTGAAGTGGTAAAAATATTCTAAAATGTTACTTTATATATATTATTTTCTTACACTCGTTTTAATTTCTTATACTTTAAAAAAGGAGCAATGACACTGAAAAGACCTTGGTCAAGACTTACAATGTGCTGACTTTCCTAATTACCTGAAGATCTACCTCTTCACATGCTGCTCCAGCATATGTCTTTGTAGATGTTTTTCTATTTTCTCACATAAATATGAAATATTTTCTTACACTGAATGATTCAGGAGTAACTGTCCAGTAATGATGTCAGGCTGTGGGTGCTTTCATTGAAACCACTGGTAAAAAATATTCTACACAACTTAGCAGACTAGATAATTAGGTATAGTGCTTTTCCTAAATGCTCTTTGAGCATTCTGCTTCTGAATCAAAGTTTCATCTTTTTTTTTCTTTTTTTTTTTAACCAAATCCTTGCTAAAAAGCCTGTTGTCAACTGGAGAAGTACAGACTGAATATTAAAAATGGAAGTCCTGTCAGTTAAGTTTTATAGAATTCTAGTATTCCTAAAAGAAAACTTGGTTATCAGAGGTATCTTCAGTTTGGGGTGGATTCTAGTTCATATTTTCAAGCTTAAAAATTAAGATTATTTAGATAATAGTCTAGTTAATGGAATTGGGTTTTTGATTGAGATATTATGCAGGGAAAGTCCTGGGACAGAATGTACTGCAGAAATTCTGTTAAACATTTTGGTCTTATAAAAGCATGATACATTTTCAAGGCAGTAATTGTCTATAAAAGTTGTGTACAATCAATATGAAGTCTTACTTCCACAAGTATATCTGAATCTCACTTTAAGGTCAGTTGAAAGGATACCGAGGTTTTTTTTTTATTCAGTGCACTGTGTTGGGATTTTGGGGTTTTGGTTTTTTTTTGTCTCACCATCAATTGTCATACTTTGCAGTAAGTGTTTTACATCTGCAAATCACTTAGTACATTAATTAATTAATTAATTAAATTAGTTAATGAAAGCCTGAGAGTATCCTAAGGGTTCAATTCTAGGGCCAGTCCTGTTCAATACATTTATCAACTATCTGGATGCAAGAGTTGAATGCACTATTAGCAAATTTTCTGATGATACCAAACTGGGAGGCACTGTTGACTCTCTTGAGGGACAAGATGCCTTGCAGAGGGATCTGGATAGATTGGAGCATTGGGCTATGATTAATGGGATGAAATCTAACAAATTGAAAAGTCAGATTCTGAACCTAGAACAGCATAATGCCAGGCACAAGTGTTGTGGTTTAGCCCC
>VZTV01017018.1:33011-57423 GCA_013400875.1 Anhinga rufa | reverse complement strand
AAAACACAAAAAACCCACCAAAAACGCAAACCTTAAAAGCTTACAAAAGACATTGAAAACAAAAGCCACTCAGGATCCGCACTACATACAGAGTGGATTTAAGAGATCTGGACGGTGGTTATTCTCTTGCAAGCAACATACTCAGCCCTCCTCGTCTTTGTTAAGACAACTCAGTCACTCTTTGTTAAAGCTACAGCATCCATCAGATAAACAAAAAAATACCCTATACTTACACAAAACGGCCACCACGGAGCAAAATAATATCAAGGAACCGCATTGCTAGCGGAGGGCTTGGCTTTGCCTTATGCCCCTAAAACTGCAATTTTAAAAAAATATGCTGATGTTAAAAGATAAATTGGAACTATTAATATTAATTTACTACTAATAAGGTGTGCTACATAACTAAGATATAAATAATGTAATGCTAGTATTTTATGATTGGCAAGCAGCCCATTAAATGTGTGAGGCATGCAAACACTGCTGTATCTTGAAAATATCATTAAAGTAAACATTTCATTTTTCCCTGTACTTTGCACTACAAATCTTTTTTCCTCTTTTTTTTTTTTTTAATTTGTCAAAAAAGTACTTGAATCAAAGGCAAACTATTGATGGAATATTAACTGTTTCACTGGCTCTGCTTGCAATATCGGTAGCAATAGGATACAGAGAGATGGAGCATATTTAAGCTATTAGACATGCAGGAATGTTATTATGCTTTATTGTGTCTGCCTGTCCCCACCTCCCTTCCTCTCCCCGCCACCTCTCCCTTCCTCCTCCCTCCCTCATCTCTTACACAGACACAGACACACACAGACACACACACACATGCCGCCCCCCCTCTGCAGAGCTGCCAATACTGCATCTCACAAATGTCTGGCCTTATGGTTTACAAGCAAAGGAGTGTACTGGTAAAATGCATAATCTTAGCATCCCTGCCTCTTGATATTCATGGATTTATTTAGAAGTCCCTGTATTCTACTTTTTTTCTTGTTTCTATGGTTTATACCACTGGCATGCCTATATTCTTGTGGGAATTTTGAATAAGAACCAAGATATATCTGGCAAATATTCCATAATGCAGTCTGCATTTCCATAATTTAGCTGTTTGGGTTTTTTTTAAAGAGACAATTTTAAGAGGTTTATGGACTTACAGATATATGAAGAGTATTTTGATTGGCTTTTTTAGTACTTCAACTACTTAAGGTTCTGTTTGTGTAAAATGGCTGTAATAAAATGAATTTATGTACACATATATTCTTGTGTAAATATGTAAATGTGTTTGGAATGAAAAAGTTCGTAAATCCTTGTCAATTGTGCTGATTAAGCCCCACACTCTGACATTGGCAGCGTTAAGATTTTTCACAAAAGAGTTAAAATGCTAAAGAAAGAGTTATTCATTTTAGTTTTTCTTTTGGTAGCAAGTAAAGAAAGGATTTAACTAGTTCAAAGGAAGTCATTAATACTTAGCTAATTTTCACTTCTTTAAGAAAGCCTTTCATTAGCACATTTGTCAGTTGCCAAACGGACATTTCCATCTTGTAAGCAGAAGGATATAGTGTGTTTCATCAATGATTTATTTTCTAAATATTTACAGACAAGGGCTTGATTCTGCAAGTTCCTGCACACGAGTAACTCCAGTTACCTGAGTAAACCTCTTAATATCAATGCATTACTCATATGAGTAGTTTCTTATAAGAGCCTGAATCAGGCTCTAAAATTAAAAAAATAATTTTAATATGCATTCTATTTACTATTTTGGTATATTTTTCCCCCTTTTTTTCCCCCTTGAGATCCACTTGTGAACAAATAATTGACAATCAATACTTTTCCAAAAGCTGATATAAATTACTTTTACTGGGTTACCACAACAAAAAATAACACAACATATACTTATTATGTGTAGTACCTACATTTCCCCCCCTTTTTTATTTGAAGCAACAAGATATTCCTCATAAATTCACCATAAGTAAAATACTATTGGTCTTAGTGCGGGCATGCACTCCATGTTATTAGAGAATAATATCTTTTAAAAAGATAGTTAATTTGCAGTCAGGTGCAAAACTATTCCCATTAATATTATTCTGTCTGGGCTTTGAGGTTTTGTTTTCTTCTGTAAGTATCCGCAGTGTTTTTGCAAGATGTTGCTTCAGTAGTAGAGCAATTTAGAGTGGAGGATATTTTCAGACTACATTCATTTAAAGGAGGGGGAGGGAAAGGCTGTGCAGTAAGATATACATGTATTTGTAATTCATATTGTTGCTGTGTTTCTATTGTACTCTGAGCTTCCATCATGGCTGAGATGGGGAGCTGGCACCCAGACAGTGCAGCAGGGCAAGAAAAAAAGCCCTCACTGAAAACACAAATAGCAGGGTTTCTCCCACTCCTCCATTATCCCTACTAATTGTTACCATGCTTTTTCTATTTAAAAAAATGAAAGTAAATAGCTGTACAGGAAGGTATATCTTGACAGTCTGTTAAATAAGGTTATTAATCGTTTTGGTCCAAAACAGAGATCTTTTCATTCTGATCTTTCAAGAGCCTCAGTCTACACATTCAAAAACATGACAGAAAAATGAACTGGAATGTGCAAGCATTAAACATTTACATTCTCTACTCCTTGGTCATTATACTGATGGCCATATCTTACATCTTCCCCTCCCCCAGAATACTTTTGCTGATTTTACCTCATTTGCATGGCCTTATTATGCATATAGCCTTTGTTCTTCTGATATAGAGTACAGCACAGTGACAAAGCAAAACCTATATACAGAGATAACCTTTTCTCTTCTTTAAAATTGTTCCTGCCATCTGATATTTGCTTCTGACTTATCAATATAATTCAACATTAAATCAGATGTATGTTCGTGCTTATAAAATACTAACAGATTTACTATTGTTCAAGAAAATGAAAAGTCAATGCCTAAACTGCCTCCAAAAAATCTTTTGCTTTAATAATACATTCAGGTTTTCCGTTGATAACAGTTTAAGCAAATACACTAGCGGTAGGTAACAATTAAGGAGTACCTGCTTATTTATGACAAGTGAGATATCTGCTCTGTGTCTAACTATATGGATCTTGATATGGTGATATTATAAAATACTGAATTTGACAGATAAGGCTCAACTTGGACAGCCAGCCTTCTATTCCAAGGGTTCCTTCTTGCCTCACATCTTGAAAAAAAAGACACTGGATCCCCTAAGTGTGTTATTACTTTCTGGTTCTTCTTATAGTGTACCAACTGTACTTTGACATTATGGAAATCTGAGGCTGATTCATCCAGCTTTACCCACTGATTTCAGTGTATATGCCGACCAGAGGGAAGGTTTCAGAATCAGTTCCTTGGTTGCTGTCCAAAAGTAGGTGATAGAGGGTTTAATGTCATCCCCTTGAAAGGGAAAGGTAAACTCGCCCTGGCTGCAATAGGAATACAACTGGGCCCACCTTGAGATAAATATGAATTCATTAAAAAAAAAAAAAAGTCTTTGCCTTCAGTAGAATTTTAGGATGTAAAGGGAAGGAATAATTTGGCTGCTTGAGCTGTTTCTTGCATGATGCCAAGTATCTTCCCTTATGTGAGACTCCTATATGGGAGATGAACCATTTCTTTAATTTCTAAGATCCTGTGGAAATAATGGAATTAAACAAATACAACATCATCAAACTTCTTTCAAAACAAGACTGATTCTAGTAGTGTTAAATTGTTACAATACCACCATCATCCCCTTCCTTCTAGAAACCAAAACACAAAAAAGTATTTTCTTTCTCAAAGACGCTAGACTTAGAGAACACAATGCTGTCCTCATCACCTTGTCTCAGAGCATCTCCCAGCAGAAGAATTGGTTACATCTCATCAATATGATGTGGCATAAATAAAATAGCTCCACAATGCAAGGGAGGAAACATCCTTAGCGTTACCTGTAAGAATTTGTCTGTGCCTTCCTGGTGAAAGGACTGGGCCCCTGACAGTCCCTGACTCAGACCTAATTGTACACATCCTTGTTCTCTCATGGTTTCCTCCCTTGCAAAGATAGTGTTAGTTATTTGAAGATTGCCACTTGGTGCTGGGTAGGATAGAAGAGACCTTGAATAAGCTCGTAAATTCATTGGTAACATAGACTCCAGATATCAGCGCCGAAACAGGTGCCAGCCTCCTGTGAGAAGTCCAGTGCCCAAGGACTGATGAGCTAATTCAATGACTATATATAGGCAACGGAAACCCAAAGTTCAACCATCGGACAGGTGAGGAAGACCATCGGAGACCACTAGAGGACCCTGAAGACCACTAAAAGGACAATTATGCATGCAGATTGGACTTTTACATATGTTAATGAATCCTCGGGAACCTTATGATTATGTATGACTGTATAGCATATAATTTTTGGAAGTTTACCAAATCGGCGGAGCACTTATGGTGGAACAATCCCCAGTGCTGCCCAGCGCTGTAATAAAGAATGCCTGCTTAATAGTGACTTTGTTGCTATTGAGTTTTATTTCGGGAACTTTCTGGATACTCCGCTTCCTCTTACGGGGAGGTTCGGACTTTGAAGGATAGTATCTGCAAATTTTTGTATCACTGGGAGCTGCCACAATTACTTGATTCAGACAGCTACATTCAGTGCATGCGTTTAAACAAAATAATGAGCTGTGTGGTGCATTTAATTGTTACTTCCACTTTGTTCCAAATATTTCTTGCACTGATTAACCAGGACATCTTTCATACTTGGGAAGTAGCAGTTGTTTCCATTCTTACGGCATTTAATTTGTATGGGGCAAGGTCCATAAAAACTGGAAGATACAGTCTAGGAATATGCACGTGGCGGCTCAGAGATGTCAAAGCACCACAAAAAACACCAAACCCGCACTGAGATCTGCACACCTCTGTGCCAATGCCCCGTGTGTTGTCTCTCCCAGCAAAAACCTTGTTCTCCTTGCCATAGTTTCATGGAGGTTATAAATGATATTTAGACGATCCAGGCCTAAAGGCTTTGTCTTGGCATGCATATTATTTTGCTAGCTTTCTGCCTCACTGTGTGTGTAGTTGGCAGAGCGGCTGTCCACAGAAAACACCGCACTGAACAGGCGGCCGACAGACTGTCCTACTCTGCAGTAGGCAGGAGCTCCTTCCTGTTGGCTGCCTCATAAGAGCCCTCACCAAGCACCAAGAGGTGACCCTCAACATGACCTGCTTCACTCTGGTATCTCCGTGGGAAGCCTAGCCATGTTCAACATCCTACCATAAACCACAATTTTTACACAGTGTTAGTCTGAGGTGCCTAAGAATGCCTTCTAGATCTCACCCTAGACATTTTTCCTATGTAGGAGAGCTTGCAGGAGCAGGTTTCCAACCGAATAAAATAAGCAGATTGGTGAATATGTAAATAACCAGAGAAGAACCTAGCTTACGATAATTTAAATATTGTAATACTTGCTCATCTTCATCCAGTGAGGGATACATGGACCTTACTCTCAACTGACTTCTTATGGAAAACCCTTGCTACAAAAAAACCCACAGTAAAGCCACAAGGTGCCTTGGCATTGCTTTCAGGGGCTGATGATCCTAGTCCATCACATAAGCTTTCCAGCAGTGAACATCCCACTCCTAGACATTGAAAGGCAGGTGCTCCAGAGTTTCAGAGGTCAACC
The DNA here is from genome assembly GCA_013400875.1 of Anhinga rufa. Classification (NCBI taxonomy): domain Eukaryota; kingdom Metazoa; phylum Chordata; class Aves; order Suliformes; family Anhingidae; genus Anhinga; species Anhinga rufa. The sequence continues at coordinate 51,779 of VZTV01017018.1, read as the reverse complement.
CATACTCCATATTGAAATGTTTAACTTATGCAACTTATGCAACGGTGCTGTTTCACACAAATGCACTGTCCAGGACAGCACGTCTCCAAGTTTAGGAGCACCAAGCTCCTGGGAACGATGTCGGCAGGGTGCTTTCCCTCTGTAGACACTTATGAAGCTGACAGAAATCAGTCAGCTGAGGAAGATTTTTAAAGAAAACATGGCTATGAGTCATCACAGTCTTCCAGGCTGACAATTTTGAAAATAAACCAGAGATGAGGAAAACAGGCCTAAGGCTAACCCATGCATACACCTTGACCGCCCATCCCCATCCCCATCACAAACTGACAAGACAGGGAAAGCAATTGCCCCTTCCAGTAGGCATGCAACCTTCATTATGAAGAGTTTCCTAGAAGACTGTCAGGTGTGGGAATATAGAAACAGAGGAAAATATATAATCTAAAACAATACACCTGCTTGGGGCTTCGCCTGTTTGGGAAATATTACATGTGTGTACAACACTTAACAAATTGGGTAGTGCCACTACAAAACAAACAGCGAGTTACAGGGATAACAGATAAAGGGTTGTGCCCAAGGTGGTGTTGTCTCTCCTTGCAGGGATGTGAAGGGGACTAGAGAGGTTAGTGGAGTTTATATAGCCCAGAGCGCAAGGGTGTCCTGGTTTTAGCTGGGACAGAGTTAATTTTCTTCACTGCAGCTGGTACAGGGCTGTGTTTTGGACTCAGTGTGAGAATAACACTGATAACACACTGATGGTTTAGTTGTTGCTGGGTAGTGTTGAACTAGTCAAGGGCTTTTCCAGCCTCCCATGCTCTGCCGGGTGCCCAAGGAGCCGGGAGGGGAGGGGGCACAGCCAAGGGAGCTGACCCAAACTGGCCAGAGGGATATTCCATAGCATACAGCGTCATGCCCAGTATATTAACTGGGGGGAGTTGGCCGGGGGAGGCAGCAGTCGTGGCTCGGGGGCTGGCAGTGTCGGTCGGCTGGTGGTGAGCGGTTGCACCGCTTGTAGTTTTTGGGGTTTGTTGGTTTTTGGGGTTTTTTTTGAAGGGGTGTTGTTTGGGGTTTTTTTAGATAAGAACAGTTTACTAATTAAAATAAAATAGTAATAATGTTAATGACAACAACAACAACAACAACAACAACAACAACAACAATAATAATAATAATAATAATAATAATAATAATAATAATAATAATAATATTAAAAGGAAAAGAACAAGGGAGAGAAACAAAACCCAAAAAAAAGAAATGAAAGAGAGTAAAGCAGAGTATAAACATGAGATAATAAAATTTTATATATATATGTTATATCTAGTATAAATAAATAGCTTTGCAAATTGTCTTACATCATCTTTGATATACCAGTTATTTAGTTGTAATAGCGATAATGATAAATAACTGTAATAATTATTTCTAAAATATTTTTAAATCGATAGCCTTATTTGTTATGTAAGTAACAAGATCTTTCTTGTCTCTGACTGAGCTAATGCTGCTTTTGGAATGACTTTTTAACACTCAGCTATGAACGAAAAGTATTTGTATCATGAGTGTTTGGTAATATTTGTTTAGAATTTTCTGTTACAGTGACTGTTTCCTCTAGTAAACTACTTTCTTAGAATATTCATACACAGAAGAGTGGAGCCAATTACATTGAATTGCTCAAAAATATGAACAAACATTTCTTGACAATGATGCAAGGTATTCACCAGCCTCTGATGCAGAAGGGAGGCAACAGCTGTAGGCACTGGAAGTCATCTATGAAGCTTTCAGCAGCTTGCAAACACGGAGATAAATCAGAGATAAAGAGGAAGATAAATGTTTGGGCTGGTTTTGGTTTATTCATTGGGTAGATTCTCCGCTTGGACTGACTGACCTGCTCTGGGATTGTTGCTGTTAGTTTTGTGAGACTCAGCCTTGCAGTCACTTTCATCCTACCTTATGTTGTTGGTGATAGTAGGTGGAAGCAAGTTTTAAGTTTTAGCTGTGAAAACTGATCTTTATTTGTATATGTACAAATATTCATCCAGATGCATACATTTTCATGTTACTTTTATAACCAAATAAATACATTTTCTCTATTTCTGAAATTTGCAAAAAAAAAATATTTGTACTGCACAAGGTATTAGAAAAAGCATTGTATAAAAGCAAATTATATTGTTTTCTTACAAATAGATGCTAACATTTTTCTAACTGCAGAAGTAGGTATTTTTATTCACAAAATGCTGCTGTTTCTCTATAGTGATGCATAAACAGTAGCCTGGTATTAGCCTGGATTCAAACTGGGCCTTTAACACTTCCACTCTCATTTTTCAGAAGTTCAAATTGATGGTGGCTGAGCTACCAACAAAAAACATGGTGCCACGATAGTCAGGACACTAAATAGATTTGGAATTAGTAAATATCCCTACTGCTTTAGCTTTACACCATATCTTGAACAGGATAGATAAGCAACACAAAATTTTTAACTCTTTGATAAAAAGATTTTAGTAGAGAAAACAGCATCTCTGAAAATAAGAATGAGTCTTGCATTCTTCAGACAGAGCTCTCCAAGTGTATTCTTGCTGACCCATGCTTTAAAATGCACCATATTCTGCTGTCTCCTAGTTTTATTTCCATACATACATATATATATTTATAGCACTCCCACTGTGACAAAGGGAGTTATATATGGCATCTAAGGGAAAAACACCAACACAAGCTTTAAAAAGTTGATTTATGAAAAGAAAACATGCTTAGGTGTGATTCAGGAAACAAGAGGTCTGTTCTCATTTCTTTTTCACTGTGCTCAGAAGAATTCCACTCAGTTTACAGCCCTTATTTCTCAGTACGATACTCCCTTCACAGGTAGCCAACAAATACCCACTTTGCAGAAAAAACTCCCATAGGGTTACAATTCTTATAGGGGTCCAGGGCTACCAAGACCACCCCAGCTCCAGGCACAGAGCCCAGCAGCCTTCCTACCCTGTATTTCACTGCTGTCTCTGATGCGTAGCTTGGTGGCAAAGTATGTGTCATCTCTCCCTCCAAGAGCTGCCCACGTTCAGGAAAGTGTCTGACCTCAGCTGTTGGTTACTCCATTGGCTCAAATGAAAGAAACCTGCACTATGGCTTTGAAGACCTTATCTTCAAACTCCTCTGACTGAATAAGTGAGAAAAACAGTATGTGACAGTATCAGAATGGCTTCAAAGGAGGCTCAACCGCACAATTCTCTTCTAGTGAAACTTCTGGTATATCAACTTACAACAGAACTCCCAAACTCACAGCTTTCCAAGATTTTCATGCAAGGAGAAGGGCTTCCTTTATATCTTTCCCATATATACTCCAATGCATGACACGTTTTTTTTCTGTAAAATTATGACAAAAGGAGTGCCTGTTCAAGTAACATGTAGACCCTGGAAGAACTGCAACACCCTTTATAACTGATTGCACTGATCAGTTAATTAACACTGAACAGTGTTTATGATGTGAAACAGTAGGTTGAGAAGTGATTTGGGGTTGCTGCTGACTCATATTTTACCACTTGCTTTCATCCTGGTTATGACACTTTCAGCACCGGAGAGGCCATTTCATCACAGGGCCATTTTGTTCCATAAAGAAGCACAAAAACAGCAAGTGATAGGCTGTAGTAGTGGTGGTGGCAGGAGAGTGAAAGATGCTGCTGACAAAGCTTTGCAAAGGACCTTTACTTTAAAAAAAAANAAAAAAAAAAAAAAAAGTAGCCTTATTTGAGACACGTTCATCTCTCCTTAAATGTGCCTATCACAAATCCACCACCAGACCCTGACCTATTTTGGCAGAGCCAGAAGAGGTGTCAGAACGAATGAGTTACATAGATTAAGCTGGCGTGGACCCAGCCAGTCTAAATTCCACATAAACCCTTGTGCCTGTCCTTATTATTGGCTCCAGAGAAAGTCAGAACTAGCCCCCACCACCAGGAACGGGCAGTTCCTGAGTGAGGGCACTCACTCCTCACTCCTGCTCAACTTGCAAAGAAATACTCAAGATTCATTAGGCCAGAGAGAAAAGAAGTTAGGAGCAGCATCAGCTGCTCCTGTAGGTATTTTATATTATTTTTAAAAAGTAAAAAAATAGCTGTTGGCATTATATAAAAAAAATCTCTATTTTTCAGAAGTTGAACAGGTACCACACCAACTCCAGCCACCTTACTGATCCAAGGTAGCACAGCTGAACACAAAGTTGGTCCTATCCAAACTCTTTTGCAGGGGAAAGGCAACCTAGATGCTGTTGGTTAGCCTGGTGGTTCTTACTGTATCTTCCACAGTTAACATGGGACCACACTGGTATTTAGATGAAACTTCATCAAAGCTTTCCTGATGAACAGTTGCATAGCACTGCAAGGCAATTTGGATTCCTGTGTGCACCCTGTTCTTAAATTAAGGTGTTCACTACTGTCCAAGAGGCTAAATTTTTATAGGAGACTGTATTTTGCCATGTTCTAGATATGCTACTGTTTCCATTGGTTTTAGCTTGTACCAGAAAAGACCAGCACTTGAGGTACAGATACATCTAATAAAAGACCAAGGTGAGTAACAACATCAAAATCAGTCTGAGATCTCATTAATGCTTTCACTGAGTGGTGCTACAATTAAAAATGCTGAAGAGACTAAGGATTTTGTTGTGTTTTAAATTGATAAAATGTTGTTTAAATTAAGTAAGAAATCAACAGGGCATTTGTGTTACAGAGTAATGTACACTTTAAGAAAGCACCTCAAAACAAGATAAGCATCTCATTCACTTCTAGAATTAGAGACCGCCAGAAATTTGAGGTGGATGTGGATATATATGTATATAAATACGTGCATAATTCCTTTTAATGAGAACTGTGTATATGTATTGTGACGTATTTTGACTTGGCAGCAAGTATGCAATTGAGAGAGTTATTAGGAAATGAGGCAGCATTTGTCTTTAAGAGATGCTAAGACACCTATAAACCCCACAAGTGTGCTCTAGTACATAAGACATTTATTAACTTTATATTAACTTGTATATACATGAGTTTTAATAACTGAAAGAAATAACCGACAAACTTGTAAAAAATCTTTGTTCGAGCTTTTTCTTAAAATGTCCTTGATTTTTGCCACCTGTATTTTTGAAGTCAGGACTTCTTTATTATTAAGAACCTAGATTTTCAACCCCCTATTTACAGAGCTCCCACTGAAATCAGGTCAAACCTTTGAATTAAGTGGGGTTTCTGAACATGAAGGATTTGTGCATTGTTTACAATGTGTTTAGGGATGTTTTAATGCATTATCTGATGAGAATTTGAGTGTCCTGATGCAGGTTTTTCAGGTTGCATAAACGGCAGAAACATTTGAAGGTTATTCCTCCTCCCAAAAAAAGGTAGCAGAAGCATAACGTACCTATAATATCATTAAAATCATACTGACTTTGTCTTGCTGAAATTATTAGCAGAAGCAGTGCATATTTCATTTTGTACTACAGACATCTTAACAACCATTCATTATCCTTTACTATTGTCAACACAACCAATTTCTTAAATACTCTAAAGAGAGAAACAATTAGTGAAAGTCATTACATAATAATTAATATCTTTCCGAGACCAGACTGTTATCCAAAGTGAAGAGGGCATACATAATTTATGTAACCTCAAGGAAGCAGAATGAGACAGATATACCTCAGACCTGGCATACTTTCTGCTGCTTTTTAGCTACGACTATTTAAAGAAAACATTTCAAAAGATCATTCCACAGCAAGAAAATTAGTTTTCATGCATATCACTCAGCAAATCAGACTTGCCTTACTTATGTGTGTACCTCCCAGTAGGGCTGATTCTGCCCTCGTTTTATGTCAGGCTCACCCTGATACAGAATGATTGCAATGATTCTGGTGTGCACCAGGTTAAAGGAAAGCAGAATTTTAGTGTTTTTTCAAGCAGGAGGCTTAGGCCTGAGGAGTATCAGACCATGTAACATTAACTGTCCACATTCCCATTTTAAACTGTCTCCAAGGTTGTCTCTGAGGTTGCAAAGGCTCTACAAATTAACGAAAAATGACAACGCTCTTGTGTTTGCCACTATGCTGTGTATTGTTAGGTAAATAACTAGTTCGTTAATTTTCAAGCAGGTGCTTCATCGTGGCAAAAGTCTGAGCTATCACTGTTAATAAAACCTGCCCACTGCCTAGAGAAGCTTTTGGCTCCACCAACTAAATAACCCTCGAAAAAAACTTAATGTTTACCATGTCTCATAGAGTGATGATGTCCCCAGGTTTACCTGTTCTCCTGGCTTTTTTTTTTTTGGCTCCAGGCATGCGGAACTTTTGCCAGGGTTGACGCTGTCAATGCACAGTCAGCTGGACATACATCACTTTGGATTTCTTGCCTTTCAGCAGTATTACCTCAGATTGGTAGAGAAGACCTCATGCTGGTCTAATTCCAGGAATAATTCCAAACAGACATCGCAGCCGTTCTCCTCAGGAAGATACGCCACTAGCCATACACTGCTCTGAAACATAGAATTAATAAGTGCATTAGAAAAAGATGTTTCCTGTAAAGCATGCTCATTTTTCTAGTTTAAATAAAACTTTAAAGGACAAAACCTCCTCTCTCTGATTCTGCGTGCAATACACTGATGCACTCCTCTACCAAGAGAAGATGAATCATTCATTTTATAGGTAGCATGACACAGAAATAATTACACAATAATTTTTTTGATATTTTGCTCTTTAACACTCATGTCATAAAAAATTCATTTATATTAGAGTAAAAGGACAAATGAAGTAGCAGTATCAAGCACCCTAAGTATACGAACAGCACTGGAAAACCCCTAGCTTTAACCCCAGTTCTGATAATATCTTGTACTTGACCTCTAGTAAACTCTTTACCTCTGTGTATACCTCTATGCCTGTGAAAAGGGAACAAAAAGATAATTTACTCTTTGCCACAGTGACTGATTGTGAGGCTTATTACCTCAAAGTAGGTATACTGTTTTAAGGCATTATGTAATAGGTATTGCTATTAGTGGAGGTTCATGCAAGAAATCTCCTTTAGAAATACGTTTGCTGGGCATAAAATCAGCTTAGAGCATGAGCAATTTATAAGATTTGCGGGACCGAGTTGCATCTCTTTAGCTCAGAGTTTTTTGTGCAGGGCTTGGTACTCTATTGCCAGCTGAAGCCCCAGACTCCCTGTATTTGACCAAAAAGACAAGAATAAACTTATTTTAGAGTGCATGGATACAAGCAACCTAGATATTCTGGGCTACACTGTCCCACTGTGTCTTGAGTTCATATTTGAGCTCAGACTTTCTTGATCATTTCCATGGCCCAGGTGATAGTTTGCAGCCTGATTTTGGTCTGAAATAGTTGCATTGCTCCATCACCAGAGAGCATCACACATAGGATGGTGGGTGACTCCTGCCTTCAGGCAGCCAGGACAGGGCAGATCAAGCCACTGGCACAATATTTCATTCCACTCTTACTAAGTATCCAAAGACCCACACAAGGCTTGTCTACCTTTCGCACTGGACCTAAAATATCAGTAGTCTTTCAGGCAGCCCCTGCAGAGCTGGGGGAAAGGAATGGAGACTTTGGTTCAGGCATATGGGCACTCAACTTCCAGTTGCGTGTCCATCTGATGGCAGCAAAACTCCTTTCCAAACCTGGCTGTGTCCATCCCACACACATAAAGCAGAATCACATCAAGACATACTCCAAAGCACACCAGGTAAATCAAAGAAGGAAGCAGGCTACTGAAATGCACCTGCAAACTAGCTTTGGTGTTTTAATGCAAAATACTCAGGTATGATGCAAGTCTTTATATAGGGAGGCATGAGGTCTGGGAGATATACTCCTAGACAAAGTTTTGGGTTCTCTGTGATTTAGAAAAATCACATGCTTCAATTTCCTCATCTGGAAAGCAAGAATGATACCTTCCTCTGGAAAGAAGTTTGGGAAGCAAACTGAAAAGTTGACGTAGGAGAGCTGAGAAAAATATCTATACTTTTGGTGTACTGGGGACGGACTTGTACGTGAGTAGCAACTTTATACAGGAAAGCACTTGACACTTTTGGTCTATTGCAGCATTTTTAACACAGGAAAGCATAGAATCACATATTTATGTAGTATTGATGTTTCTTCCCTGCTTTGTGGATGCAACAGTGCCCTTTTTCCTCCCATAGTTTTGACTTTCCCCTTTTTGAGATAATTTCCTTATAACTGCTCAAGTTAGTTAGATTAGCTTCATTTATATATACTGAATCAGCACATGCAGAATCAAAAATATTACTTTTAATTGTGGCCCAGCGTTAAGCATTAGAAAGGCACACTACAGAGATGTAAATATGCAGGAAAATTTAGGGTTGAGAAATATTTCTTTTAGAGTTTGGATTAATCTAAGTGATGTGAGAGAGCACATCTTTTCCAGCATTCATTAGATAAAATTATCAGGACATGTAACATTACACGTGAATGTTGCCTTAATGTAATAATTATATGCTTTGTATGACTAGGTAAAAAAATACACCTCTGCTAGAAGCAGTGCTCAGTTATTTTATGACTGCGGTGAGCCCAAGTTGCCATTCTGAAGTTGTGACAAAGTTCAGACTGTCTAAAGAAAAGAGAGATGGAACGACATTTATCATTTATAACTTCAAGACAGTACCATTCATAACCTCAAGACATTCAATGAAGCTAGGTAAAATATCTTTTTTCAAATTTCAAAGATATGTAAGTGTAATAATGGCAAAGACATCCACTATCTGTATCCTCCAGATATTGCCATTCTCTGAAGTTAAGTAAATTTGTTTTGCTTTTTAAAAGTATGTAAGTATACAAAGTACAAAAGCATTCTTTTTTTGTAGAAAACATTCCTCAGAAGTGCTTTGCTAATAATTTTAAAAACATACACGTTGCTTGCTTTTTTTTTTTTCTTAAAAAATTAATCACATCCAAAAACTGCATTACACATTTAGGAGCTGCTAATCCTTCGCCACACTAATTTGCCTCTATTAGATTAAAGTTTCTCACCCTTTGGCTCTGTCTTTCAGGTGGCGTCAGGCTGCAATGCAAGACGTGTTTGTTGTCTGTGTGTGCAGAACTGCCTTAAGAATAATGTATTGTACACCCCTGATGTAGCTGTTTCATAAGGCCACCTTCCCCATTTGAGTTCAGTGGCATGACTAATGCACGTGAAGTTAAGCACGTGCGTTAGGCCCTGAGCCAGCAAACATTAGCACAGGGGCAGGGAAGTGAATCCGTGCAGAACCCTGCTCGTTTCAGAACAGCAACACAGAAACCTGCCACTCTTGGAGCCAAAGTGTTTATAGGACAGGGACCTTTGAAAGTAATTAAAACACAAAACACTGCCGCTCTGCTTGCATAACAATCCATTAAACAAACAAACAAAAGCTGTTTTCTCCATTTTACCTGGTTTCCCAGTACTGTCATTGCAAATAATAACAAAACAGGATTGCTGTCTTTACCCTCTGTCAGTCAAAACGGGAAACAGCCATCTATACTTTATATGGAGAAACAAAGGACCATTCAACAGGAGCATCCCAAACTAAATAACTATTCGGAAAACAGCTTGGAGATAGAAGTTAAATCACAAACATGGTATTCTGTTATTCTGTTATGTTTATCCTTCCTAGAAAATCCCTATCAATATACCAGTCCACACAGAGCACTTTCTGACTGCAGTCCTCACAAACATGCTCCAGTATCCTACTCCTGAAAATAAATTATTATCTGAATGGAGTAAATGCTTCTTCAGGCTGAGCTGTGATGGGGTTACACCTGTGCAAGGGCTATCCGTAGTGACACACAGATGTAAGTAACAGGCCTTGTAAGGGGAACACATAAGCAAGACCTCAGTGTTGCAATATCAGTGTTTAAGGTTACGCATGTGAGTCATCTAACTGCTCTGAAGGGGATTCTTCCATGCACAAGTATTTGCAAAATGGGAAAATTACGTATTTTTGCTGCACAAGAAGGAACAGAATTGAGTTTATGTCTCAATCTCTTATAGGTCTTGAGGTTTTTTTCCCACTGATTCACATGATGTTATTCCTAGTCTTTAGTATGATGACTTAAACGGTATAACCAAGACCATAGGACTGATTTGGGTTCATTCTCTTTACCAAAAATTAGAGATTTGGGGGCGGGGGGGAGGGATTGGGACCATTCAGTAGATCAGCAGATACATATGGATAAGAAACTTCAAAGCTGACCTTCTATATGTTTATATATATGTGTAATGTGTATATGTATACATGTTTATATATGTACACATTATCTGGGTATATGCTAGGTTCCAAAATACTACAATTTCTGTCTTATGTAAAGGAGAGAACACTACATACAAAAAAGACTTATTCCACTTACTGGCAGCATTTATGGGATTGCTAACTTTTTATAACATGTTTATATGATTCTCCTGCTATGTACCGAGTGAAGAAAATTAAGTTTCTAATAATTTTTCTTTACAGAATGAAAATCAATTTCTTGAAAAGTTAAATTCTTATTACAACTTCAAAATTCTGAAATACAGTGCAGTCAAAATCAATATTTTCCCACAGATTGTCAGGCTTTTTAAACTGTTTATAAAGCTCCTTGACTAAATATGAAAGCAGTTTTTAAAACTTCATTAAGGTCACCTGGAAAGACTGTCTTTTATTAACAATTATAGCTGCAAGTGTCATGTAACAGATCCTATCAAGACAGAAATAATAGATAAGCTGAAACTGCAACTATTAGAAATGCAAGCTTGTAATTTTTAAGACCGATTTAAAAAAAAAAAAAAAAAAGAATATTTTCCACACCAAAGGAAACAACTTCCCCATTTCAATGAAGACATTAAAACAGCCCTCTCCAGGCTGCTTAGCAAGGGGCACGCCAATATCAGCAGGTTCAGGAGAGAGTTACATGACTCATCTCTCCATCCCCAGGGCAAAGGCCCCTTCAGCATCCTCCTGTACGTCAACACCCTGCTGCTGCTGCTGCAGACACTGAGCCTCCTTTGGAGCTCGTTCCTGCTCTGACAGCAGCCTCAGGCCCTCGCTGAGCTCCCCATCTCCAGTCCACGTTTCCACCGCCTTGCAACAGCCCAGCTCCCGGTGAGCCCTGTTACCCAGGAGATCCGGCCGTCACGCACCATGCACCCTCTTCCTCCACGCCTGCTCGAAACCGTCCCCCTCCTACTCTCTGGCTTGGTGCATCCTTGATTTGCCCTCCCTCTGCGCAGCATCTCTGTGCGTAGGCACGGCCAGCTGATTAATGAGCCCCAGGACACGATGCAAAGCACACTCCTGAACTCGCCCTTCCCAGGTGATGCTCCCGGGTGCTAGCTATGTGACGATTATTCCACCGCCACTACCATGGCATGCTGTGGGCAACGGCTGTGTGATTAGATGCCTTCCTGGCCCAGAAGTGACACATGAGTACCGCTTTTATTAGCAACACAACCCCTTCCAGCACTGGCTCTTGTTTTGAATATTTTTGTTCCTCCTTCCAAATTCTGTGTCAAAACATCCCTCCTTTTCATTCCAACTTTCCAAAATGCATTTTCAAGATGGCACTGCAAATACTCGTGCAAATAATCCCTTCAAGCACCCGTCCCACCTTCTGCAACTTCGTTGGTCTGCTTACTCTGAAAACGCAAGAGAAGCAATCCTAAAATCCCTGAAAATAAAGTGTCAACTCCTAGGGATATGACCGATCTTATTTTTTCACTATTATTCCTACAGTGATATTAACAGCAAATTAATATGAAGCATAGATAACTGCTGTAAGGAAAAACCAAACATTAATGTATTAATGTTTGAACATCTGGTTACTAGAAGTTCTGTGTGCTTCCATTTATTTCAGCAGCAAGAATTAGCGCTCATCATTTCTGAAAACATGGATGACAGTGGTCAAGAAATTTGAAGTGAGATTTTCAATGCAATTTGGCAGGGGTAAAAAAAAAAATGTGCTGTCTTTGGCTTCCCACAGAATGTCATCAAATCACAGGCTTGAGAAGTGCTATATCTGTTCTGTGTGGGATGGAAGATACTGAAAATCTCATCAATTGTGTGTTTTCTACCACAAAACTTCAGTAGAAAAATATTGCCAAGTTGCAAATAACATTAAAATAAAGGACTGCATGGGAAAAGTTTATAATGTACTCAGTAGCTCCTGTAAAAGCACAGATTGTACCAAGGAAACTAGAATAAAATTTTAAAAGTTGTAACCACTAGGCTAGGAAAAGAGCTGTTCAGTGATACAAGGATGTGTACTTATCTGTAGTCAAACAGAGCACTCATATTTCATAAACTAAGTAAAGTTGGGCCATGTCAGCAACTGAGATAAGAGATAGGTGATACCAGAGGTTGTTTTTATGCATCAGCAGCTGGCATGCTTCTGTATAAGTGAGCATTAAATTAAACATTCAAGTGAGCAGTCAGTTGCACTACTTAGCCGGAAACATGTCTGCTGAGAACAAAATCCAGGTCCTATCACTCTGTTGGTAAAAAAACTGTAATAATTAATTGTACAGAAGTCACAACCCAGTATGAATATACATAGTACTCTGAGTTTTTCCTATTCATCCAGTACTTACATGAATTATAGGCTTAAAATTCAGGTTTTTATTTCATGATAATACATTTTAAGACACATGAATTTTCCCATCACAGAGTCCATTGCAAGTGTTGACTCAGATTTTGCAGCTGCTCACAGGATCCCAGAGCTGACAAATCAGTCCCTATTCTGATCTGCTTACTAGACTCAAACATCTTTGGGGAGGGTAAAAAACAATCGGTGTTTAATCAGATAAAGTAAAAAACTGGCCCTTTCTGCAGTGCGATGCAACAGTCTGGAGGAGAATAACTCTTCGGTGACTGAGGACGAACGCCTGCGCGAAAGGTCTGAACGCTGGACAGACCCGTCCCCCTAAGGTGGTGATTGCGTGCAGCTGAGCAGTAGGACCTAGTAGGTGAAGAAACACAACCAAGAGCGTATGTGAAGAAAGTAAAAAGGTGTGGTCGTTATCTGGCAACGTAATTGGCACTGGAGAGTGTGTGTGTACGGGATTGTCTATTTGTGGCTATGCTCCTCATTTTTCAAAGAAATAATATCAATCTGTTTTAAAATAAGTATGAGCAGTTTGGGATAAATGGAGGAATACAATCTCACCTTCTCAATTAAGAGTTTGTAGAAAGGAATTAAGGTAGCTAGGAGCTATGGCAGGAGAGCTTTCCCTATTCCAAATACACCTGAAACTAAGTTTAAAGAGGAAAGTTTTTATATAAATTTTCTGTAGGCTCAAAGAAAAGGGAAAGAGAAGTAACAAAGGTGTTAAGGTGCACTATTTTACCAAATTCACCTTCAAGTAGTTGTGATTTGTTGGAGGCTGATTTGTGAGCGCATGAACTTGGCAAAAATGTCACAGCACAAGATCTTAAAAATAATTAAATATTAAAACAACAACAAAAATTTTTTCATTAACCAAATAAATTACAGAATTGTATATTTTGTTAACATTTATTTCATAGTCTAAGGACGCAGGAGAATTCTTCTATACAAATAACTGTAAAACAAATTGGTTTCCCTTCTAATAACAGAAGACACTTTGGCCAAACTGTTAAGTGATGATAATTTAAAGACGATGCTCACAGGATGGGGGAGCCATAGGAGTATATAGGCCTCTGTCCTGAGATAATACAACACAAGCCTGAGGCAAATAGCAGAAGAAAATTTAGATATCAGTGAAACAAATAAAAGTCTTCTTGCAAAACTGAGAGATACTTATGTCAGGTCAAATGAAAAATAGAAACAAGACAGCTCCCAAAGGAGCTGCAGAAGGTAATAAAAGATAGCAACAGAACTAGGGCTAAAACCAGGAGATGTTCTTCCCAGATTTGTTTCCATGCAAGATAAGAAAGAACATGGAAAATAGGAGGATGTTTTCCTGATCAATAAAATGAAAATGGCTCTTGACTGAACTTCCACTCTTGTCATTCATCCAACCCAGGATCACTGGGTGCACCACCAATACTTCTTCTACCTTACTTTCCTCAAATAACCTTTCACAGCCAAGCAGCCTCACCTTCAGATTCAATATGCGCAGCAGCCTGGAAACTCTGAGGATACTTTCAACAGGGAGCAACAGATATAGATATATATTTATCTAGCAAGCAGCTTTGACAGAGCTTATAAGACGGCACCCATAACACTTGAGCAAATAACCGTTAATTTGCAGACACAGTTCAAAACCTAGCCCAGATTGATTGCAAATACTTCTGTAGCTCATGTCAAACACATTAGTCATCACTAGGCTTCAGCACCCTAAATCATTCTCTGTACCTATTTTTTCAACTGAGCAGTATTTGCACGTGCAGGGGAGTTCCTGCTGTTTCCTCCACTCAAAATGAAGTTTGAGCTCTACTCAAAAATGCAGTTTTCCTCTAATTACTTTTTTCATTAATTTACTTGAAGCCCAAGCTACTTTTGATGTTGAAGTACAAAGCCTATTGAAAACTGCAGATTTTTTGCCCTATTGGAATTTCAGGATAAAACTAGTCCTCTGTTTTCTTCTAAGAGTGCATAATTTCTTTTTTAAGGTAGGCATCATATTTCCAAAGCATATATCTTTTCCAAGAGAAGTTTACTTTTACTACTATCACAAAACAAGTTTGAGAACAGGATAAAATGAGAGGAGGGGTGCAAAGCTCTTGGCAAAAATTAAGTAACAGCAGTTATTTAGCAAAAGCAAGTTTACCTTAGGGTTGATTATTTTAATGTTTATAACTTTCAAAATAAATATACTTCCAAAATCTCAAAAAGATCACCCACATTGCTCTAATTTTAATGCCAAAAACTGGGGTTTAGCCAGAGCTCCTGCTAAGAAGGTGGGTGTTTCATAAGTCAGTTCACTGAGGATGCTCTATGCAAATGGAAAGGAGGAGACAAAAACAACACAGATGAGGAGGGGAGCAGACAGCCAGGGCACCAAGGGTAACATCATTAGTAGAAAAGAGAGGGCAGAGGCAGGTCAAATGTCTAGGTCAAATAAGGTAGGACAATGTTTTGAAGAGGTTTGAATACAAAGGCAAAAAATCTTGCATTTAACTGGGAGGTGCTGAATTTGAGAGACGTGCAACACTTTCCAGGACGTGCCCAGCACCTTGCAGAATTGTATTTGAAGACTAAATTTTCACCACTGGTAGAACACTGTGCATTAGTAATGGCTGCAGAATTAGGTTCCAAGTGTTTGGGAATGTATCTGGAAAGATGATACAGTATGATTGTCAGATTATTATCATTAAATAGAAGTATCTGAATGAAATGAAGAAAAGGAAAATGTAAGCTGAACAAAAGGAAAATGTTCCTAATGGTGAATTCTATTAGACTGCTGAAAAGTTTCCCAGGGGAAATAGTGGACTCCTGTTCTTTGCAAGACAAAACACTGAAGAATGTACTTTAAGAAGCAATCCTACAGTGGCATAGAAAAGCATTAGATAACCTATTAGGTCTCCACGACCTTTAGTTTCTGTGGAACTGAATAGAGCCAGAGCAATAGAGCAGCAGTAAGAAACCACAAATATTATTTTAGGAAAAAACCTTACTCCATTAGTGTTGGCGTGACCTGTGAAAATGTAGGTAGGTAAGTCTTTGTTACCTTGGCAGAAGTGGAAGTACCATAAATGCTAATAGTGATTCTTTTGCAAATATATATTCATGCAGGTGGTCCTAGCCCAGAGCAAACTACACATCTGTTTTGAAAACTCCTGGTCTTGTGAAATAAGAAACAAAAAGTCATAATATAGGTAACATAACAAGATAGCAAGATAATACCACATGCCATGTAACACAAGTATTGAGTCATAATATAAGGCATTTGCATGAAAGTACAATCAAATGCCTGAAAGTAATCCGCTGCATTAGCTTTCTCTGTGCAAAATATTGCCTTACAATGATAGTGACCCTGAAGAAAAAGCCCTAATAAAAACTGTGTCTGATCATAACTAAATAAATTTATGTCTTGAGTACTTTCCGTGTAATTTTGAAAATCAGTTTCTCACAGAATACCACGAAAAAATATTTTAAAAATATTTCTGTGCTAATTAATATCAATTAAAATAGTCAGTCATGTGATACAGCATGAAGTAACAGAGAGGTCTTGGTGCAAAGTCCAGTAGCTGGAATAATGTTGTTCCTGGATCTGCAGGTTCACAACCAGGAGCCTCAAAGAGAAGAGTAAAAAGTGTAAAAAGCAGCACCACTAAGCTGCATTTCATCACTGTCACTGTCCTGGTCTATGAAAGGAAAGTTGCACTCTGCCTTCCATCCTCCAGAAATAAAAACCTACAGTATCGTAGGGAGTGAAGAAGTGGCTACACAGAACTATTAACACCCTGTTCTTCAGTGTCAGGTTTTTATTTTGGCAAGTCTCTTCCCGAGAATAGTGCAAGGAAGGTGAAGTAAAACTAATTTGGTCCCATGCCTGCTCTCAAAACAACAAGGGTACAAGCAGGGAAGGGGAATGATCAATAGTCAGGACGAAAAATGTCACACAGACAGTGCAAGGGCCTGATTTCTATTACAGCTGGAAACCTTCACAATGGCACCGCATGTGCCATTTATCCCGTGCTGGCCTTTTGTAATAATGCTTGCACGTGTATTTCCAAGAGTAGTGCAAAGAAAATTTCAGGGATCTTCCCTGGAAGGGGGTGCGGCTGCCTTCACCGTGTGGCACTGCTCTGTGTAGCGCTTCTGGAAACCGTAGCTGACAATCTGTATTTAGTGGGAAAAGTTCCGCTCCCTTCCATAGTCATTGAATTTCATTTTCAACTCCTTCTTTTAATTAAGTTTGCAGATAGCATTGCCCTCCTGATTTGCTGTATTAGATTTAGCAATTGTTATTTTTTTCCCTTCACTGATGTTATGTTTATATTCTGCATCGTGGCATAGGAGCAGGGGAGAAAAACACTTAAAACAGAGGCCAGACTAAATGTTTTTAATGCACTGATTTTCTTATTGCTGTTACCTTCAAGGAAGGTATTCATGATCTCAATATAGTCCTATATTAATGATCTCTGTAGGGCAAAATCATTGCAGAAACACGCTGTCAATTTTAGGTTCTGAATTGCCTTATTGTTGAAATCTTATATTTTCATTTCAATATATATACCTACGTGTTTAAAACATATTTTTTGTTTTTAAGAAGAAATGCCTAGACCCTGTTCATATAGTAAAACTAAAGGCCAGAAACTGAGCCAGAGCAGTTGAAAGAAGGTAAATGGCATATTCTAGTACATCTGTTATTGTCTCCCTCCATCTCCCACCATGTAAGTGATAATGCTTCAGAAGAACATCTTGCATTAGAGAAAAATTATATAGCAACCTGAGAGGCCCTTCCTTGGCTTATACTGAGGCTGTCTTAGCCTCTGTGACTAAACATGTTTCTGAAACTTTTCTTCCACCCTTTTGATGCTGAGCAAACACCATCTCTCAACATTAAAATCAAAATGAAATTAACTATTTTGGTCAAGAAAGAATAGTGAATGCAGGTAATATAGGGTTAACAGGGTTTTTTTAATGTTAAAGACATTTTACTTCACTTTTTTCTATTATGTGACAGAGAAAAATGCAAAAAAAAAAATAAATATTATAGCATCCCATCAAAACATTGGTGCAATACCAAACCCAAGCAGGACTTTGGGACTCTTAAGAAAATATTTGGTTCAGATAATGATTGTGATTTCTGGTGTGTGCACACTGTGTGTATTTGACTGTCTGCTGGGTGAGAGGTCTGAGATCCTCAGCAGACACTTTTAGAGAGGGGCACTCCCTGTGTTGTCACGGAAAACTTAAAGCTCTTCATTCAGAGTATGATGCAGATAACCCAGATGGAAAAGAAGGGTGCTTACTTCTTAATGAATGGGAAACATGTAGTAACAAAAATAATGTTTCCTGGGTCTTAAAAGGAGCCCAGTTTATTCTGAGACATGACTTTGGAATTTCAGTCTAATTAAGAAAGAGCAAGAAATTACATCCTAAAACTAGAGATGAGATGGCAATAATGTCCTATTAGTGTGCATATCTGTGCAGAGACAGACATTAATAAAGCTTGGGCTTATATATCTTTTTATTGGAACTGAATTTTTAAAGATTCCAGGGAATGTTAAGAAAAGCCTTTTATGACATTGCTACCAATTCATTACGTCATTTTGATAACAGAAGAGCTGAAATTATTTAGCCCACCTTTAAAATCTCCATATTCTGTAGTTTCAGAATGCATATGCACTTGTTGAGGTGATCTTTAGATGTTTTATACTATGCAGGGTTGTAAATTTGCCTCACCTTTTACTGCTTTGATGGTGGTTAAGCATACATAAAATGCACTGTAATTTTGGTCTTGTGATTCTTGTCACAATTGGAAAAGTCTTTAAAAAAAAATAATGATTCCAGCAATATGCAGGTTTTCCTATTCACATAAAGAAGGGCATGATTTTCACATATTTATGCCAGGCTGTTTATTAAAGGTACTAAACCAATTTGGAATTGCTGGCTGGTGTGACATATAACCATATAACCTCATGGCACGAGCAATCTAGACTCAGAGATACTTCACTAACTTAAGAGAAAGATCATCTGCCAGTACTTGAATGAGAAGAGTAAGAAAGTCAAAAGGTGTGCAGGAGAAAGAGGCAGAAGAGCTTCACTGACACGCGGGGAGAGAGCAAAATACGTACTGGAAGACATAAAGAAAAGAGCTATGTGAAAACCAGACAAAAAAAAAAAAA